>PVKA01009216.1:0-69382 GCA_004027165.1 Ctenomys sociabilis | reverse complement strand
CTAGGAAAATAACAAGGTAGAAAGTATTAATTATTGAATCTTTGATGTAATTCATGTATAAAAATAAGATACACAAACAGCCACACTCTCAATTTACTGGTACGAGACATCTGCTATAATAATGTCTGTAAGTATAGTATCATGTGTGCAACTTGTACGATACCAAAACATTATGAAAACAGTTTGCAATGTATTAATTTATCAAATCCATCTTGTCAAGGTATGTTAAAACTGTCTCATTGATATTTGTACTTCAATAAAATAAAAATTAAAAAAAATGATTGTATATTTAAGGAAAAATGTGCCTTTCTTGATTCATTCAAAAACATCATTACCTGTAGTTACAAAACTGGTTAGATCATATTTCGTTTTCCCTTTCTAAGCCTAGACCTCTTTAAAGCAGTAAATAAAGTCCTTAAGAAGAAATTAAAGGTCATTGTCACCAAAACTAGCCTTTGCCTCCCAAGGAAAATTATGGTAGTTCTAGCAGAATCCTAATGGAACAAGGCAGAGTGAGGGGGTCAAGGCAAGAGTGATAGCTTGGGGCAAATGCAGACTCTTGGTGGGTATTTTCCTACTTTTCTCAGTGTCTGGGATTTCTCCTTTTCATGGTTTAATCCAGTGAACTTTCTTGTATTTGGTAACAATCCCTGGGTTTTTTGATGATGCTCTGGTTTAAATCCTCTTAAGATAAGAAATGTTTAGTTGTGACAAGAGGTGCTGTGGGGTGGAACATATGCTCTGGTGCAGGACCTCAGAGAGTTGTGGGGTTTGCTGAACTGTATCAAATGCTTCCTGAAGAAAGGTCTCTGAAAGTGGGATTTTTCTTTTCAAAAACATGGAGAGACCTGATGGCCACACCTTAACTCACCAGTTAATCAGCCATGAAAATGATTGTTGGAGCTTTTGTTTTTGGTGCTAATTAGAAAATATAAATTTGATAATGTAGTTTCTCTCACTTGGAGTTATTATTGGTGAATCAATATGACAAGGTCTTTTGTACTTGGGTGAATTCTGATCTCATGGAATAAGATTTCTGATTAGGGAAATATTTTTATTTTTCCTACATACTACTTTTTAACCATCCTAGGGCAAGATGAAAATATTTCTCTTCTTTCTCAAGGCTGATGAGTGTTCTGGAAAGCCAGCCTCTTCCTCTTCTGAACAGAGGTAATAAAACCTGCATACATTTCTCTACAAATTCTGAATGAACCATGAGACTGAAGTACATGTGAAATGGTATAAACTGAATCCAAAGGAATACAATTTCAATCACATGACACCATGATTTGATATTTTCAAAGTATATGTAGGCTGAAATTTAATGACAAAGTAAGAATGAGGTGGAAGAAAACAGACGCTAGGCTCACCTAATGACATTTTGAGGCAGGATCTCAAAATGTATTTAAGTTTACTGTAAGTTCAGAGTTTTTGCAAGGGTAAAATATATTACAAGACATATTGTATAATAATGTTTTATAATCAACCAAAGAATCATGTACAAAGAATACAGAAAATCTATCTACACACTAAGGACCAAAGAAATACAGCTGAGGACTTGGATCCTAATATCCTGCATGAGTCCAGCTGAAGACCTAAAGCTCCTAACAATGCTTCCCACAAGTCCAACTGGAGGCCTAGAGTCCATGGCAATGCCTCATTGAGGCCAGTTTCATGAAATTATGCTGCAAAGACCCAAAATTCAGTGGTGTAACCTAGAAAGTCTATGCCAGTGGGATGAAGGATTTGTGCTAGCAGACTGAGGGATCTGAACTGGAGCCAGGAAGCAATACTCAAGGTAAGAACCAAAGCTCCTTGCAAAAGTACCACAGCCATCATCAGCAACAGTGAGGTCCTAAACTCTTACAATGATGCAGAAATCTGTGTTCCCGTCATGAAAGCCAATGTGACAATCTTCTGCAGGAGACTGAGCAGTGAACCATCTTCCCCTCTGGAGCTAGGAAGCGTTGCTCAAGTTGAGGACCAGATCACACTGAAAATGAACCATAGCTATGCTCAGTGACAATGAGGTCTTGAGCCCCTCATACAATAACAGCCGAGTTCTTCAGGAAAGGCAGTTTGACAAGGTCCTTCAGCAGAACAGCCAAAGAGAAACAATAGCTTCCAATAGCTCCGATAGTTTCTCCAAACAGCTTCCCTAACAGGGGCACAACAGCTTCTCCAGTTCTTTCTCTTATGCTGCTAGCAACAAGCTTCAGGCGGGCTATGTGGGCTTTCCATACCCAGCACCACACTAGTTCAATTTAGGTGGGTGTAACAAGTTGACTCCCAGTTAGAAATCCACTATACTTAAACCATAATTCACAGAATTTGGTGCCGATCTCATAATCTTCTGAATGGCCTATACATTGGACATGACTTATCTTAGTGCTAGTTTCCATTAACCTCTTTGGTTCATTCTGTTACTCAGCTAATGATCTTCAGAAGCCTGTGATGCACTGTAGAATGTCACATGCGCCATAACAAATGAACTTCCATGCATTGAGGCAGATGCAAAGTGCATGTGATGTCATTTGAAGTCCCATTTCATATCACGTGTGTTGGGCCAGGGAGATGACTCAATAGAATAAGTGCTACCCTGGCAAGCACAAAGGCCTGAGTTCAATCACTGGTTCTACAAAAAAAAAAAAAAAAAAAAAAAAAAAAAAAATTATATCATACATGAGAAAATGATCTGCATTAGGTTTTATTGTGTAAGATTAACTTTGTTTACTGTGTATTTGGTTGAATTGCATATTCTACTGGCATTAAAAACTCACTATTACTCCATGGTAGGCTTTGTCCCACCATCAAGCTAAGGCAGAGGAAGGACAAGACACATGGTTAGGTCTGCAATGTCCCTTACCAGCCCATGTGTTCAAGGCTTGCTCCCAAACCTGGTGCTTTGGGAGGTGGTAGGACTCTTGAGAAGTGAGGCCAGGTGAGCTCTCCTGGTTCTTGGGGCTCAGCTCTTCCTCTTTGTTTTTGCTTCCCAGTCAGTGCAAAATGAGCAACGTTGCTTGCCCATATTCTCTGTCCCATGAGGGGCTCATCAGAGGCCACAAAAACTAATGGCCAACCTATAATGGATGACTCCTCCAAAATTATGAGCCCAAACAGCACTCTTCTCTTTGTGATCTATCATCTCAACTCTATCGTTAGAGTATGGGAAGCTGACTATCACAACAGGAGAACTAAATATGTCAGATAAAATGGGATTGGGGTGTGGAAGTATTTAAGAAAAAAAAGGGGGGCATATTATTTTGGCAGTGACTTTAAAATTATTTTGCATTAGATTCACTCAGGATTTGCTAAAACACAAACATGCTCAGCATACATATATAGTTTCCTAGACCCAAACAATGGAGGATCTTCTGCTCTGGGACTAGGGGAAGGTTCTCTGTACTTCTGGCCAGCTCTCAGGTGATCTGAGGGGAGCTGGTTCACTAACTGTCTTGTGAGAAATACTGACTTAGAGTTGTGGCCCAGAATAGGAAAGAGCTCAGACATTGGTGCTCACCAGAGTAAGTTTGTGTGGCAAGTGCCAGTCATCGCTGAAGCCTCTCTCAAAGTGTGCTTCTAGCTTTCCACACAGGGCATGGTCAGAGAATTGCTTTAAAGAACTCAGACACAAACTTAACTCATTATTGGCATGGGTTTGGCGATAGTGGAGGTTAAGGTTCTCAACTTCTTTAAGCTTGATTTTTGCTCATCTATGAAATTAATATAGGGGTGGATGGGATGCCCTAAGGCTGGGGTGGAAGCACTGAAGTAAGGAAGCCCTGGCCTCCCAGGACCCATCCAACTGCCCTTTCTGTTATGCTTTATGCATTATGCAGCTGCTTTAGGATGGGTGGGAATGTGGCTGCCAGAGCCTGTGGGGAAGCTGGTTCCAGCACCCTTGTGTCTGGTTGTAATGGGGCTACCTGCCTGACACATTGTGATGGGCCTGATACCAAAGCAGATGTCCCCTTGATCCCGAGCTCTATAAAGCAATTCTCTGACCATGCCCTGTGTGGAAAGCTGGAAGCACACCTTGAGACAGCCTTCAGCAATGACTGGCACTTGCCACACAAACTTGCTTGCTAGCTGCTTAGTGAATTTGATCAACAGGAAGAGGCCATTCACTTAATGACATGATGTGTGACAGAGTGAAATGACCGGGAAGAACACGAAAACCACTTTCCAATAAGTTATGGTTTGTTGCCAATGTTAAAACTGCAGAACTTTTCAGATCTTCCTTCATCCATCGAGGTCTAGAGGAGGAGCTGCGTGCAGGAGCTCCTGTGATTTGAACTTATAATACAAAGACTGGCTCTTTCTCTCCGAGTAGGCGGCATCGGCGGCTTCTTTTGCAACTATGGCCAAGATTAAGGCTCTGGATCTTCGTGGCAAGAAGAGGAGTTGTTGAAACAGCTAGACGACCTGAAGGTGGAGCTGTCACAGCTACACGTCGCTAAAGTGATGGGCGGCGTGGCGTCCAAGCTCTCCAAGATCCGAGTTGTCCCCAAATCCATTGCCCGTGTTCTCACTGTCATCAACCAGACCCAGAAAGAAAACCTCAGGAAATATTACAACGGCAAGAAGTACAAGCCCCTGGACCTGCGGCCCAAGAAGACGTGAGCCATGCGCCTCCGGCTCAATAAGCATGAAGAAAAGCTGAGAACCAAGAAGCAATAGCGGAAGGAGCGGCACTACCCTCTGCGCAAGTTTGCTGTCAAGGCTTGAGTGGAGTGACAATAAAACTCAAAACTCTGAAAAGAAAAATAATACAAGGCCTGAACAACTTCTAATAGGCCCACATTCATGGATACTTTTCCATTTCCACAAGTGGATATCTGGTTACAGCAAGATGACAAGCACATGCTAGAGAGTCTTTCATCTTCTCCTTTGGCAGAGCCTTCCCCTCTCTTCCTGCCTTTTCTTGAATGTATAAGATCTACCTTGATGATGATGATACCCATCTCCAATGAACACACTGTTTCCTGGAAAAAGAAAAGTCTGGCTTACTGGAAAATATCTCTCCAGAAAGGGAAAAATAGGAATCACCAAAGCAAGCAGCTTTTTGGCATGAAAAGATCGTCAGTGGGGCTTGGAAAGAAAATGAATTTGCAATCTACATCCATTGAATCTGAGGCCTTTTGCCTTACTCAGTATCTTTCAAATGACTTTAAAATAAAATATTATTTTGGTAAAGGTGAAAATAAAAAAAAATCAGTACAATGGTACCTTTCTGAAATGCATGTTGGTGTATGCAGTGAGCATGAAGTACATGCTGAATGTGTACGTGAGAAAATTACCACAGTAAAAGATTGCCATTGAGATTGCTCTCTTTGAACACACTTATTCTGTTGATCTTGCTACTTTCTGAAGCAGCTCTGGAAGTCCTCTTTCCTGATTATCTTTATGTGGCATAACCAAAGTTACACTAAACACTGTTCCTGAGGGTTACACCCCCAAAGAAACAGGCTTGCTGACACATTATAGTATGCTCTTATCCAATTTATTCACTAAATCTGGCACTGTGCAACTCCTGGCTCTTCCCCAAAGTCAAAATGACAGAACACATTTTTAATTGATTCAGAGCATTGAGGATGTTAGCACAAAAAAGACACACAGGGAAGAGGACTTCTAGAACTGCGTTAGAAAGCAGCAAGAATGAGGGGATAAGTGTACTTATATCAAGTGTAGGAGATATTTTGAGGGAATTAATCACAATTTGTCTTTTATTGTAATAATTTACAAAAAAATTAAGCATTCACCATATATTCTGATCATACCTAATAAGTCAAACAGCAGTACATGGTTGAATGCGTGATGGTCATTCAACACATCACAATTGTCATGTATATTTTTACTAGTGTTCAGGGAAGTGCCCAAGTGTCTTAAATATTAGCCAAACTCCTGCATGGCAGGAAATGGGAGAGTAGACCCAAGATAAGGGAAGGAATTTAGAACACTGGGGGACAAATTACACTCAATTGCTGTGGCAAATTATTATGCATTTGTGTCTGCAGCATCCTAGTTTTTATTCCTGATAGCAGTTTTTCTCTTTTGTTATTTTAAAAAAATGTCATGAGAGAGAGAGTTTTTTAATTACCACAAATTATAAATCAGTAAAACTATGGAGTGGAATATTTCCATTTTTAAACTTCTGCTCACCTGCGGAAGTTATACTGAGAGACAGCTCTTTTGTTCCAAAGAAGCATAGTGGTTCCTCAAGCTTCACAAACTCCATTCATTCCACAATCCTGAGAGGGATCTACATGTTTTTGTCAGTGATTTTGCAGAAAAGATGGCTGTGGTTGTGCTTATCGCAGAAGCAGAATTTGCAGATAGAAGCAAAAAGTTTTTAAATTTTATCTTATTTTATTGAGAGACAAATATCAATGAGACAGTTTCAAAGCTGATTAATAGGACAATTTCAATAATTGATACTTTTTACATTGTTCTTTTCCTAGTGGTTATCCATAGTACAAGAAGCAGACAGGGTATCCTGTCCAAACACTATTAGTACAAATCTTTCTACTCATTGAATTAAGTGAAAGTAGCTGGTATCCTAACTATTCTGTGTTTACTAATATAAAATGGTCCTTCCTTTGTATCCCATTTTTTGTTTAGTCCTGTCAGAGATGGGTATTCTACTGGCATAAATTTATTATAGGTGCTTGAATTCATCAAAACTCTCCAACACAGTCTATGCAATAGTAGTCGGTTATCCACAGGAGTTGTTGACTAGAGCCTTTTACACCTCAGCATATTAATATGGCTTTACTTTGTATGCCTCATTTTTATACTTTTCTGCTGGATGGTTAAGACCAAGATAAAGCAAGATTATATAACAAGAAATGTAACGTTTGTATCTGATAAGGTCAGTCAAGTCCCCTCAGGGTTTATCTTGTAATCCTGTACTGCACTTTGTAGATCCTTTGTCAGTGTCACCTATGTGGATGAGTCATGGCCATTACTTGACCAGTTTGCTGCAAAATACATACTTCCTGTCATGACATACCAATTATTGCCATACTGTCTCACAAGTAAAAGTTTTATTTTATTTTATTTTTTTATGGGTAATAAAGGAAAAAAGACACAAGAAAAAAAACGTTACAGGACTGTCCTGCTACAATGCTGTATATGGTTAGATTTCTAAATTTTTGTGTAAAAGTATGTGTATATTCCTATTTTTTTAAAATCTTTTTTTTTCTTTTTCCTCATATTCTGTAAGGATGTAAAGTTCAATACATCAATACTTGGTGGACTACCTGTTCCACATTATGCCTAAAATGTTTGATATTTAGACAGATAGTTAGGGTAAACCAAACTGCACATGTTGCAGGGTAATAATCAGCTTCTCTTCTGGAGGGTTAACAATCTAAGATTGCAGATAAAAAGTTGGAGAAAAGGAAGGGCTGCAAGGTCAGCCAACATTTTGGCCCTACCCTTTCAAGGTCATTGAAAACTAAGGACATAGGAGAACCTGTACTGTAGCATCATGGAACTCAGTTGTGCCCCAGATTTTCTGATCAAGGTGATTATGGAGCCACAGAAGAATGGGATCGATGATCTATAGTGTGCCTAAGGAGAGTCACATGGAGAGAAAACTTTCTCTCAGGCTTTCACATAGAAGCAAAATTCTGCCAAATACCTTTGTCTGTGAACCAAACTATCCACAAGCAAAAGGGTTCATGACCTGAGGCACCACTGGCCTTGAAGATAGTGACCATGAAAAAGGGAAAAACAGTAGGAAGATATGTTTTGAAACTGAGTTCAAAACAGTGGAAGAAACACTTGGTACAGAGTTCTATTTTTTCAAAACAAGCTTCAGTGGTGTAAAGACATAGGAGTGGAGTCTTGTGTCAGAGCCTGGGTGTTGGTGGTATTGGAGAAAAGGCGGGCTTCGTAGTTGATGGGCTTATAAAGTTGTATCAGGGCTTGTGCTTACAAGGAACCTACTCTTTTTAAAAATATCCTCCCAGTATCATCTTGAGATTTGTACTAATTTTGGAACAGGGATCCCATATGTTATTATGATTTTATATAGTGCCTTATGAGTTTTTTTTCTTAAGCTGATGGTGAATATACATAAGGGTAGACAGGAGGGGTATTACAGGTCATGGTTAGAGAAGCAATTGCAGGGATTTACACACATATCTGATCTGATCTGTACTCTGAAGAGTCTTTTCATTTCCTTATTTTTTTTCTGCTGTACAGATCACAAGTAAAGGGAACAGAGGGTGAAGAAAAGAAACTAATGAGAATGGAGATCATTTTAGTACTTAGGTGAGAAGTGATAGTAGATAAAATAGATAATTATGGCAATGGATTTCTCCAGGCTCTAGGTAGAACACCACTGATAGGTACCTGGGAGATAAAACCAATAAACCAAAAGTTTAACAAAACAATAACAAAAACCATGATATGATAAACTTCATCTGGAAGTGAAGGCTTTCTTCTTGTCAAGCTAAAGGAAAGCTCAAGGAGCCTTGCTAGTGAAAAACACTAAGTTGTCCATGAAATTCCTGGTCCAGTCTATGGCAGTTTTTGGGCTTAGTGTCTGATGAGCTGGCCCAGGGTAAGGTCTGCTGAGCAGGTCTCACACTGACCTAGGTCATGCAGCAATGAACCCTGCACATGGGGTCAGAGGAAGAACCTAGTTTGCAGCTGTAGCCCACAGCCACCAATGACAGCCATTATTGATGGCTGTCATTTGGCTTGGTTTTGTAGCAGGCAGGTGGCAATGATGTATGCAGAACAAAAAGGCCAACACTGAAGAAATAATGTGAGTACAAACTTGTCAAGAGACAACAGCAGCAGAAAATTGTTCACAGTGGAATGGTTCTTTTCAGATCTCCATTTATTGTCACGATCAGTATGGGCAGCATTTAAATATTTGTAACAATTTCTTCTTTTTTGTATTTTATTTGACCCCTGGAAAATATTACAAAGATGAATTCCATGGTTGTTACTGATGATCAAGTTCCATAATTAATTTTAAGCGAAACATGATCTACTGCTATTTAACTAATGAGATTCCTTGGAATTTACATTAGCCCATTAATCAGCACGACCATGGGATCCACACTGGGGTTTCCTGTTCTCACAGCCATAAAGTCACCAGTCCTCTCAGCTGTACAACCTCAGGCTTGTGCTCATTTCATCCTGGCCCTTACTGACTTTAATCCTGTTGGTGGAGGTGCTGTTATTTTTCTTTAATTTCTTGAAGTTATTCTGGCCATTGAGCGGAGGGTGTCACATGGTGTTGCGATAATGAGCTCCTATTGTAATGACCCCATGGTGGGCTTTTGTAAGCGTTCCATTAAAATGGAAAGAGCTATGTTGGCCATTCTTAAATGAAAAAACTGGCCTGCACATCTCTGCTGACACTTTGCAGTTAACAAGAGCACAATTCTGTGTTGAAATGAAAATGGATTCCTAAAATGCTCACTGTCCGCCCATCCACTTTCCCTTCAAAACAACTGGAGTGCAGCGTTGAGGTTTTAATATCGCTCCGCCTGGGTGTGCTTTAGCCGGCTGCCCCGTCGGTAGATGGAGGGAGCAGCGGGGGCCAGAGGAGCCTAAGTTCCTTCAGCATTAAGATAACAGTGTAGAGAAAAACTGCTTTTCATTCGAAGTGAACCTTTTTGTCTGTTTGGGTGTGTCAATTAAAACCAAAGCTCAGAAAGGCATTGGCCAGCAGAGAAATATATGTGTTTGTTTTAATTTGTGTATTCAGTTGGTCTTAGAATCCACTTAAAAATACACAAATATTTTTCTTGGAAACGCAGACACTTCCTGTATTTATGAACAGCAACAAAAAATCAGTGAAAGCTCCGTTTGCTTTGCTCATCCAGATGTGGACTGGAGGCTCAGGGATGTGGGGCAGATAAGGAACTGGACTGGTGTGGGCTCTGCTCTGGCTCTGGCTATGATCTCAGTGAGTGAGATCTGCCCTCGCCCAGCCTCCATGTTTCTGGTTTTGTTTTTATTCTTGTTTGTTCATTTTTTTTATTGGTGCAGGTTTGTAGTACATGCTTGCATTCCTTATGTAGAGTTGGCATGTGTACATAACACATTTTAATTCCTTTCTACATCCCCTACCCTATCCCTTCTGGCCCCTCCCTCCATTTCTTTTTTCTTTTGGGGGACAGGCACCAAGAATCAAACTCAAGGTCTTGGGCTTGCAGGCAGGTCTTGTGCCACTGAGCTACATGCCCACCCCTTCCCTCTATCTCTTGATCCCTTCCATTCGAGAAGGAATCTATCTCCCTGCTTATTAGTTGTCTTTTCATCTTACTCTTTATAAGTTCAGTTTCATGTGATATTTAAATTTGTGTCTGATTTATTTTACTTAACATTACAGTCTCAAGGTACATTCAGACTCAAGTTGATCTTCCTTTCTGACAATATAGTATCCATTTTACATAAATATATTTTCTTTTTTTATTTTATGTATATGGAACATGGTCTCACCATGCAGCTCAGATTCATAGTGATTTTCCTGTCTCACCCTCCCCAGTACTGGGATTATAGGAGTGTGCCAATACTCTTGCTCTTGGTGGAGGGGCTGGCACAGTGTGTGGTGCTAGGGATTGAACCCTGCTCCTTGCACTTGCGTAGGCAGGCACTTAGACCATTAAGCTATATCCATAGCCCTACATTTCATTTATGCATTCACTTGTTAATGGGCATAAAGGCTGTTTCTCAGATGTGGCAACTGTGATCTGTGCTGCTATTAATATAGGTATATATTTATCATTGTAATGTGATGTGTTTAACTCTTTGGGGAAGATACCCAGAAGGGAAATAACTTGGCCAAGTAGAATTTCTAGTTTTAGTTTTTTGCAGAAACTCCATACTGATTTCTATGGTTGTTGTACTGGCTTACATTTCCACGAGCAATTTGGAAGATATTGCTTGCTTCCCTTGTGTCCCATACATTCTGACATGTTGTACTGGCATTATTGTTCAGTTCTAGAAACTATCTTATTTCTTCTCTGGTTTCTTCTGTAATGCATTGATTATTTAAGAGTGCACTGTTTAGTTTCAATGCATTTGCATATTTTCTGTGTTTTCTTTTGCTGTTGATACCTAGTTTCATTGCACTGTGATCTGATAATATTCATGGCAATACTTCAATTCATTTGCATTTACTTAAGGTGTTTTTGTTCCCAAGTCTCACGATTATGTCTGAAATATCAAGTAGTGATATGAATCCTAGTTTATTTTACTTTTGCCATTTGTCACTAGCAGGAATCATTTTCATTTCTTGAATTTTCAGTATTTTAACAGGATTTTTCTTGTGTGCTAATTTAAAACTTGGTTTTAGAATTTTCTCCATAAAATCCCACTTTCTTCCATATTAAATTTTTTTCCTTGCCCTTTGGAGAGCCTTTAAGGCAAAAGCAAATGTTTGTATGAAAGAACTTAATTAGAGATCTATTGATTTTCCCTCACATTAACCTATTATCTTTCTGTCTTTAAGTTGTTTATAAACTTACAAACATATATTTAAGTGTTTACAGTCACAGAGTTTGTAAAGCAGTATTGTAAATTCAAGAAAACACATAATTACAAAATAAGTTGGTTTTTGATGCAATTAAGATACTTGATTTTTTTCTCTTGGAATAAAAAAGTGGTACAAAGAAATGTAAACAGTGTACAGTGTACATACATATCCATCACATAAACCAAGAATAATTTAATCCATCTATACTTCTACTTATCATTCTCCCTAACAGAAAACACTGAGGGTTCGTTTTTCCACTTCCTTCTGCCCTCGGGGTGGGGCTGGCATGCCATGTGGTGCCGGGGACTGAACTGCTTTCCCTGTGCTTGCCTGAGCTTGCGAGAAGAGATGCTTTAGACTGATGCGCTATCTCATGGGCCCTGAGGTATGTGTTTTAATGGCAACATCTGCTAATTCTAGGAATGATTTGGGTTGTGGTAGTGTAACTTCTAGGGTTGCCATGTAATTTTATTTTTAACTAAGTATTGCTACCTTTTATTAGCAAGCTAGCCCATGTATCAGAGCTCCTCCATTTTGAAGGGGTCAATGAACTACATAGTTTACAGATGTCTGCTAGGTCTTAAGAATTATTTCCTTAAAGTCTTTTTTTTTCATTTGCATATTTGGTACAGGGTCTCACTATGCAGATTGGACTTGTGGTGATCCTTCTGTTTTCAGCCTCCCCAGCACTGGGATCACAGGTGCTCATCACCATGTCTGGACTCTTGCAGGCTTAGTGCATCCTGGGGTGGGACCAGTGCAGCATGTGGTGTTGGGGATCAAACCCCTGTCCCTGCATTTGCTTAAGCAGATGCTTAGTCCGCTGAGCTATTTGCTTGTCTTGTTTTTTTAAAAAAATCTTGCATCCAAATCTTTATAAAGTTCTTACATGACTCAATGAATGAGTGGAAAATTATGTAGGATCATTAGAATCACTATTTTCTATTATTACCAATAGTTCTTTAAGCTGACACTAAATACTAACATGCTACATAGATGCTATAATTCAAATTATATATACATATATATTCATTCCATGAAAATAGATTGTAGATTATATTTCATAGATTATATTTTAGAAAACTGAACATAAATACTCTCAGTGGAGTCAAATAATAAAGGTATCACCCTCTTGCTTAAAGTTGCATTAACTTTGAATTTTTGACTTAAGCTACCTAGAAAACAATCTATCATAACAGCAGTTTTTTCACATATAATTTAAATTCTTCTTTAGAAGTCATAAAAAGTTGAAAACTGCCTAGTAACTTTGACATTTCTCATTAAATCTAGAAGTCTTTAAGACAAAATATACCCAAAGTTTTAATTTGGAAGTGTGTCCTATACAGCCCATTTAAAGCTAAAATATGTAACTCTATTAAATGCTTTGCATCATTGGTTCCTTGATGTCATTAGGAAAGTCTTGCATTTTGGAATCTATTATTGACTGGATCAATTAAATTTTTTGTGCTTTTGGACATTACTGTAGGATCCAGGCCTTCACCTGGATTCTGTGGTCTTTAGTGCGTGGACAGATTTCTTGCACTCTTTTATTTGGCTGGCTCAGCCCAACCTGGGGGTGCTGGAAATCAAACCTTGGTCTATGCACACTTGCTAAGCAGGCCATTTAGACCATTGAACTATCTTGGCAGTTCCTCCTGCACTCTTTGTATATGACTCTTTGGGTGACTATTATAAAATAATCTTATAAATGAAAAAAAATTTCATGCTTTAACATTTTACATGATTTTATAGCATAATTTTAATAATAGGTTTTATTTTATTTCCCATGTTAGCCACTAAAATACTTATTTTGTGTGTGTGTGTGTGTGTGTGCATGTATATGTGTGTTTTTAGTAAATGACTCCAAACTATTTATAGCTCACCAAAATTATAGCTAGATCCTGTTAAAAATGTGACAAGTATATTTATGAAGCATTTAATCTGGATTTTATATTACTAATTTCTAATTCTGTTTTGATTTTGGTGAAGGCATATTACTGAATAATTTTGTGAAGTACCATTATTGAACAATGTTTTATAATGGACTTCATGACAGAATGTACATAGAAATGATGAATTCATTCATGGAGAGTAATTTCTGAGAGCTCAAATCAAGAAAAGTTTGGAAGTTAAATTTAAGTTTCAGAATAAATGTTCTTGTTTTAAACAGTTGTGTCTATCTTGGGCATGGAGTGGGAGAGGTAGCAAACATGCTATGTATCTATTTTGAAAAATCACCCATCTGGGACTGAGAAGCCTAACTGTTTCCTGGGGCAAAGCACTCTGACTGCCTACCTTGGGTGAATTACTTACACTTGCTGTGTTGAAAATTATTTAATACAAACTGCTTTGCAAAGAACTAAGAATTCGCCATGACCCAGATAGATCACTATTTTTCCTCACAGCCTTCATCTTTATTTGCTTCAAATTGTTTTATCTACTAAATATACCCCCTTTTCTGCTTTTACAAAGTCTGCTGCTTTGTGCCCTTGCTTCTGGTGGCTGAGGCACTCATCTAATCTGTGGTACTCTTGCATCATCCTTTGACTCTTTCTGCCAATTCTACCTGGCTCAAGCTCTCCTGATTTCTCAGAGGAAATTCTTAAGAGCAGGGCTGTCACTGGTCTGCCTAACTTGTCAGATGTACATTCCTGAACCAATCAGCTGAGCACAAGATAGACGGGAGAAAACATGGCCTGTTGGGAGCAGTGGTTCTGTACAGGATGGGTCTCCTATGAAAGAGGTCCAGAAAGACAAGATTTTAGTTGACATCTGACTATAAAGGTTTAGCATAAAAAAACCCTCACATTCTGATACATTGTTAACTAAATCACTCCAAAGATGTAGACAACTTTTAAAGTAAGAAGAGAGATTTAATGAACAAGGAATTCTTTTTTTTTTCCTTTTCTTTTTGTAGCATGGAAACTTCACACTGAACTATACATCCAGTCTTTTTTTTTCTTTTGGAATGAGTCTCGCTTATCATTAAGTTGCCCTGTCTGGACTTGACCTTTCCGTCCTCCTGCCCCAGATTCCAAAAGTATCAGGATTACAGACACGGGCTAACATGTCCGACTTTTCTTTCTTCATAATGTTGCTGGGACAGAAGCAAGGATACGTGCTTGCTAAGCATGTACTCAGCTGTTGCCAATCAGTAGACATTTCTTTTGATCAATTTCTTTTGCTCAGTTCTGATAGAAATCATAAATCAGTACTGTGCAGTTCTGCTAGTGGCTCCATGCTTCAGATGTCAATGGCTCTCAGGCCTTAACATTACACTTGTGGGCAATCATATCATCAGTTGATGTCCTTTAATGACAAACACTGTGTGTCAGCACAGCTAGTTGGTGGTGTCTGGAGTTGGTGGGCAATGCTGGTTAATGATTGATGTCCTTGGTCAAACTGCTAGAGACTGGTTTCTCTTGTTGATCTTCCCAAGCTGCTCTTTAGGACTACAATCCCAAGTGTTCATTGCTGTATCTTAAGACAATCAGTCTTTGTTGTGGATGTAGCTCAGTAGTAGAGTGTTTTCCTAGCAGGCACAAGGCTCTGAGTTCAATCCCCAGTCAGCCAATACTTAATAAATAAATAAACAAATACATGAAGCAGCCATTCCATCCACATTCCTCAGAACAAGAATCCCAAGTATATTTACAGGATGACTTTGAAGGTTTTGTTTGAACAGAACCTGTGCTGTACCACATGTGGAGGTAGATGTCAGTGTACAAGAGAGAGCCCTCTTATATCTACCCCAAAAGTGTGAGGACCTACAATTGATTAGGTCATATACAAATCTTATTATTTGTACAAATTCAGGGCTGTGATTCACTCATATTAAAACTTGCTAATTGGTTCAAATTGGTCTACATGTCAGCCTGTTGATCCAAGTCTACTAATAGTCCAAGTTCCATTCTACTGCTTCATTCAAGGTCAACCCCATTGCAGTCAAAGGTGACATCTCTAGTAGTGCATGTGACACTGTTTAGGAGGGTTGCCTTGTTATGGTGGGAGTGCAGCCAGCTGTTTGGCAGGTGTCACATCTCCAGGCATGCTATCTGTGTGCAAGAAATCTTTAAGAGTGCTAGCTGTGTGCATTACAGATTACTGAGGTTTGGGGATGGGCTAGCGATATTAATAACAGATCTGAACCCCTCCCTGGCCTTTGCCATGCTATTCTTGGTTTCCTTACAGCTTCTTCAAAGATGTGGCAGCAGCATTTGGGGTGTGCTGTCCCTGTCCTTCCTTGGAAGACCATGGAGGAATCAAGGGAAGCAAGAGAAAAGGATGTGACAGCTGTTGTCCAAACCACACCCTTGTCTAGTTGCTATAGGAGAATAAAAGCAAAAATGTAATGTGGTTGTAGTCTGTCTCGCTACCACCCAGTTACATCTAAAGGATTAAGTCTTTTAACCCAATATAAGGGAAAAAGAAAACAAGGACTTTAGTATTGATGGAACCTATCTCGCTATTCATGCCCAAATTAGTTCTTGCTCTTCTACCATTTTCCACCTAGAAGCACTGTTGATTGTGATGTCTTTCACCTTGTTTCTTCCTGTACCGGCTCCTTCTTCTACCATAAGCTTCTGGCCAGCCTCCCTGCAGGCAATGCTTCCTCTGCTGATTTGGTCCACGCACATGCACATGGAGATCTCTGTCTTTGATCCTCTGTATCTGTGTGTTCCACATCTGCAGATCCAATCAGTGGCAGATGGAACATATTACCCAAAACAATTTTGCTTTGTGCTGAACTTGTACAGAACTTTTGCTTGTTATTATTCCTAAAATAAGGCAATCCAACCATGTACATTGCATTTACAGTGTATTAAGTATTATAAGTAATGTAGATATGATTTAAAGTTTATAGGACATGTGTGTAGGTTATATGCAAATGATACACCATTATATAAAAGGCATATTGGCAGATTCTAGTATCCAAGGAGATGTTCTGGAGCCAATTCTCTTCTAACACTGAGGGATGACTGTGTTTTGCTTCAGTTCAATGCTTGAGTCTATCTTTCGACCTCTGAGAACTAACTTATGACTTCTAATCAATTTATAATAATTTTATAAATAAATATTGAACTTATATGCCCAACGCTTTAGAGAACAGCAATGTAAAAAGACATCTCTCCTACCCTCAAGGGAGGTGTAGTCTAGAAGGAGTTTTATGACTTGTAACTGAAGTTCAGTAAAAAAGGAAAACAAACTATTCGGAGAAAGTAATACTTTTTCAAAACAGTATGAATATTCTAAGAAGAGTATATATAAAGCAGTGTTGTTTCAGTAAATATTTAACATCTCCCTCTACATTGTGTGCTCAAAATCCCTGACTAACAGTAATTGATGATTTCCACAGTGTAAATATTCTCCTCATAAGACTGGGCATGGTGGTATGTGCCTATAATGCTGTAACAGGCAGATCACTATGAGTCTGATTTAGTAGTGAGACCCTGAACACCCTATAGACCCCCTCCCTCAAATACAAACAAATTCTCATCATAACTAGTTTCAAGCTATCAATATGAAAATACTAAGGGCCAAGGATGAGATGAGTAATAACCAACTATTAAATAGCGTTTTCATCATGCAGCTAGGATATATGTGCATAATCTCAAGAATAGATAGTACTAAAATGCAGTAAAATAATTAGAAAATGTGATTTTTTTAAATAGTGCATTTAATAATTAACTTTAAAAATTTTACAGTTTATCCTCTCTTCTGCTTCTCCTTTCTTTTCTTGTCTTTTCTCCTTCCTCACCTCCTCTTTCCTCCTGCACTTTCTTCTTCCTCCTCTGCTTCCTACTCCTCCCTCTATCCCTGCCTGGCTCCCTTATTCCTTCTCTCATCATTTCTTTGCCCTGGAGATTGAATGCAGAGCATCGAACTACATTTTTTATTTTGAGGCAGAGTCCAAGTTCCTCAGTTGGCCGTGAACTTTCACTCCTTCTACTTCCTGCTTCATACACCTGGGATTACAGATGTGCACTATGCCTGGCAATGGTTACTATTCTTTAGCTAGTAGAAAGCTACTTCTTGACACACTACACAAAGGGCTATGATAATTCTAACTCCAAAATGGAATGGGATAGATCAGAAGAAAAGCATGTTCTCAAATTGAGCTTAAAGCATATGTGAGAATGTGCTTGTGAATACTGAGGTGGAGGGGAGAAGTATGTTGTCACAAGAGAGAAAATTAGAAAAAGAAAGAACAGACAAAAACTTGGAGATAAATAGTTAATGAATAGAACTTGTCAGATCAATCCTCGTTACTGAAGTAACTCAGCCCTAATTTTCATGTCTAACCTGCCAAGTCTGAGCCAATGACAATGATAATAACAACAGTAATAATGAGAGCAAATATTTTCTGAATGATTTCTTAGTGCCAGGTACAGTTCTCACTAAGGAACCATTTGTCATCTCTTCCACAAACTTCCTGGCTTCCTTCTTTGCCTTGTTGCTGTGCAGCCACCAGCTGTCTTGGGTGAAGCCATTCCCTTCTTGGCCTCTCCTCTGCCTCTCTGCATTGCCCTTCCTACCCACCACAGCGCAGACTGGCATTTATCACTGAGCTGGTTAAAACCCTGTACCCAGAGTAAGGAAGTATTTCTCTGTATTTATGACTTAGAATATGAAAACAATACATAGAAGACACATAAAAAAGAATCTATTTCTTTGACAAAGTAAAGAATATTCTGTGTTTATGGTGGAAATACATGACCTGCTTTATTAATTCACCTTCTGATGGCTCTCATGGGCAGGTAGGTAATGGGTGCTGTGTCATTGAGCAAGATGCTCCCATCAGCAAACAGCAGCACAGAAGGTGACAAACTCTATAGTCAAGGATTTGGTATATGTAGAAGTTCTTCAGATTTAAAATATGTCAAAAATAATCGTACATCATTGGAACTGAATATGTATCAGAGCGCTTGTGAGATACTCTCCCTGTGTGTGACTTCTGAGCAGCTGGAATTAGAGACAAAGGTCCAGTTTTGTTCCTTTCTACTAATTTCCACACAGCCAGCCTTTTAGGAAGCATCTTATTTCTTATAAGTTCAAGAGAAAAAACTAGAGGAACATGTTCCTGTGGAAACTGACCTCTGAAAAAAGTGAGAGCAAAGAGAAGGTGGATGATATCTCAAATTCCGCAAAGCTAGTGATTCAATTTATATTTGCAAATCTGTTTATTTTGGTGTAATCCACCTGTTCGTAACTTGAAAGAAAAATCTGTTTAGAGAGGAAGAACTTCTGTGAGTCCAATTTGAAATTTGTTTCAAACATGGGTGAAATATGTAATTGGAAGGGAAAAGAGAACACACTTGAGGGTTACTTAACTCTTATAAAGATAATATATCATGCTCATCATAGGAACTAATGTTAACTGAGAAATTCTATTGCTACAAACATTGCAGTGAAACAACGTAACTTGTTAATTACAGCAGTAAAGCTGTGTGTGTGTGTGTGTGTGTGTGTGTGTGTGTGTGTGTATGTATAGGGAGACTAACTAAATGGTAGCTTATTTTCTTGCAGTTTTTAGTTTGATTGCCCCTACAAAACATCAAAAAAAAAACCCAAATATTGTTTTCTTTCTCCAATGAGATATGCTGAATTCATCAACATTATTTTGTATTAAAGATAGCCAAGTTCTTTGCTAAGAGTAAAACTAGGGATAGGGCTTCGGAATAATCACCCCTCTTGTATTCCTGCCAATAAATAAGTCAGTAAATAACTTTAGTAAACTCAATTTCCCCTTATTTATAGTCAGCCTGTTTAAATTATTACTATTTGGCCAGGATCATTTCATAGGGGCTTAATTGTGCTTGTAAATCAAGTTTCTTTCAAATGCATTTCTTTATTTGCTTCATTTCCCTCCCCCATGCCTCATTTTGCATATGCTCCAAAACATATTGATAATTTATGCCACAAAGCTTTGTTTTCTCCTTTGTGACTGCACACATGTTCTGCATTGTGTCATGATGGCAAAGGAAATGTGTACATGGAAAAGAGGTCTTGAATTTTTCATGAAAGTTGGTTGGGACCAAATGGCACTTTGCAGGTCTTTCAAAGAAAAACAAATGTATTCTTTTACGGAGGATTTCAGAACAGAATAAAAACAAGGATAATGTAAGCACTAATAAAGGTGAGATTTTCAGAGCAGGTTTTGTGTGTTACAAATGAGTTAAGCATATGGACATATCATCTAATCCTCACAACTGCATGGCAAGGAAGTTCCCCTTACTCTCATTTTACAGATCAGGTGTTTGAGGCTTAGCTGCAAAACTAACTCACTCAATGTCACATAGCTGGAAAGTAACCTATAGGGACTCTAACTCAGGCCTTTATAACTCAAAACCCACATAGACTTCACATATAATTTCTTCTGCAGCTTTCACATACTTGAGCCATATCAATTTAGCTAAGTCAGTTTTATTTTAGCTCTAAAACTAGAAGTAGATGCTCCAACTTTTTCTTTTAGACATGATATTACTGTGAGGCTAAGGCTTACTTTAAACTTGCTGTGCATCCAACACTGACCTTCAAATTATGATTTCTCCTGCCTCAACCTCCCAAGTTCTGGGATTACAGGCATGCACCACCACATATAATTTTTTAAAATTAAAGTATTTTTCGTCTGATCTACCCTCTGTTCTGCATTGCTGTTAACTCACCATCAGATTTAGTGATCAAACCCAAGGGCCTAATGGAATATGTAGAACAGGAAAAAGAACTCATGGATGCTGTTATACTTTGAACTGCAGTATAAGATCTTCTTTAGCTGGTATTGAGAGTATTATTATCCACTCAGTGTTTATCAACTTCCAATTATCTGTCATATTAAGGGTCGTCAGATATTGGACCATAGATAAAATGTGTCCCATTTCCTGCTCTTTATCAATAAAGCTTTATGGGAACACAACTATGTCCATTCACTGTGTATAGTTTATGGTTCCTTTTGTTTCCTGAATAGTTGAGACAGACAACATCATTAGCATCCAAGATGAAAAAAATTGCTCTCTAGTCCTCTTTTGTCCATGTGTAGAACACTATCTTGGGTTCTGAGGATGTAGGAGTAGAAAATATCTGTTGATCCTATTTTAGATAATGATTAAAACAGTCACAACTATGCTTATAAAGTTTATAGCCTTATGGGAGAGAAAGATCTTAAAATCTGTGATACATTCTATAGTAATAAAGCATGATAGAGAAAGGAATAGATTTCACTGTACACATAATGTTGCAATTGGTTCTTGAAAGTCAATCCATTGTCCCTTATTTTTTCATATTAAAAAGTACTTCTTGAATGGGATGAAAAAAATTCATTATTTTATATGTTTATTCATTCCTTCAAATATAATGAATGTATACTAAGTTTTGTCCGTGTGTAGGACACTATCTCAGGCTCTGGGGATGTAGGCGTGAACAATAGTTGGCAGCTGGTCTTCCATTTGTTAATTTTCTGGCCTTATTTCTTAATTGGTCCATGATCCAGTGTGTTAATCTGTCAAGGTGACAGAATATTTGACAATAACAATTTAGATGAGGGAAAGTTTACTTTGGCTCATGGTTTTAGAGGTTTCATTCTATGACCAGCTGGTTCCATTGTTTACATCTGTGTCAAGGCAAAAGTATCATGGTGGAAGGGTGTGGTGAAGGAAAGCTATTCAATTTATGACAGCCAGGAAGTAGACAGAAGGAGAGAGAGAGCTCAAGAGGAAGGGGTTGGAGGCCAGTTCCAGTGCCCAAGGCCAGACACCCACGGTCTAATCCCTTCAGCTGGGATCCACTTCCAAAAGCCCATTCAACTACAAACACTTCAGCAGGTTAGTCCACTAGATGAGGTTTGCACCCTCATTATCTAATCACTACCTAAAAGCCTCCGATCTGCCAGCCGAGCCTCAACACAATGCTTTGTGGTACATTTTAGATCCCAGTCACAACCATCAGGCACTGAAGAAGAGTTCTGTTTATTGGGCTCCACCAGTCTTTCAGTAGAGGTCACAGTAAAGTCTGACTCTTTCTTGACATGGTCTTGTGTCCTCATTATATCCCTCTTTTCAAAACAATTTGCACAGGCTTCTGTTACCTAGAATGCTCCAAAACTTGGAGGTCAGAGACTAAGGCGACTAATTGAGCATTTGTTTTTCCAAACTTTGCAGTGGGAGAAAGCAATTAACTAAGACAGTGGGAATAACTTTTATGTAGCTAACTGGGTTTGTCCTACTCCTGTTATTGGCTTCTTTCATGTTCCTTCTCTCTGTATTTTTCTTTATGATCTTATCTTTAAGGAATTATCACTACTTTCCCACTGGGTTATGGCTCTGTCTCAATTTTTTTTCCAAGTGCCTACTCCTCAAGTATCTTCAGATGTCTACTGCCACCCTAATCCTAACAGTTTCCAAATACTAGAACACAACAACTTCCTCCACCCTACTCTACATGCTCCACTAAGGCTACACCTTTGGAGATAAACATGGATAATAGATGCAGCTGAATCCACCTATACTGCTCACACCTGAGTAAGGAAAGAGCTACAGGGTAAGGCAGAGAGCACAGGTAGAACATCCAGGTGGGTTCTCTTTCTGTATCCTTGGTTTAGCCCCAGTTTATGATGCGAAGGACAAGTCTTTTCTATTCTAACTCTAGCCTCTGTTTCTCCTCAATTTTGATTTGGTGCTCTGATTCTTAGACTTGAGTTTCTAAACTTGATTTTTTTTAATGGTACTAAGTCTTCTCTGACTTTGTGCTTTGCACTTGTTCTTATGTCTGGTAAGGCTACCACACAGAAAGCAGATATGGAAGTTACTGAATATTCAATTTGTAATATGTTATAGTATTTTATTGTCCTCAAAGCAATCTGGTGAGATTAGATTACTATTATTAGTATTAGTATTATTATTAATTGTCCAGATAAGGAGGATACCATGGGTTTAAGTAACTTGTGCCTGATTACCTAGATTATATACTGTTGGAGATAGAATTGCAAGCAGATTTATATACCACCCTAATCCCTTCTTCCTACAACTGAGAAGAGATTTCTGCTCCTATCTTTTCTACTTTAACAGCTACACCAGGAGCCCTTAGTCTTTTTGTGTAAGTGGCAGGGTAGTAAATGCTTTCGGCCTTTTAGGATGTACGGTTTGTGCTACAACTATTTTGTTCTGTTCTTGCAGAGTGAAAGCAGCCATACACAATGCGTGTGTGGTGGGTGCAGCTATGTTCCAGTAATGTTTTACTCATGGACGTTACAAACTTGGATTTCATAAAATGTTCACATGTCCCTAATTACTTTTATTCTTTTGGTTTTTTCCAATCATTTAAAAGAGCAAACCATTCTTAACTCATAAACCATATAAAAATAGGCAACAGGATGAATTAGGTCCCTGAGCTATTAGTTTGCCAAACTTTGTTCGATACATGTTATTTCATTTGGGGTTTATAATTTTTCTGACTCAACCATTTGCTACCATGTATTGAGAGCGTACAGAATGTCAGTGATCTAAGTGTTGTTACATATGAAGTCTTTGTAGAAAGTCCTTTAAGAGAGGTGCTAGTTGACTAAAATGAGCCTCAGAGAGGTGCGCTACTTTGCCCAGTGTTGTAGTAAGCTAGGAAATGGTGGTGCCCATGTTACAACCCAGGCCCTCTGATGTCTGAAGCATGGAGTTATGTTTCCCCTCTGGTTCCTATGAGATAATCCACATAAAGTGTTTTGAGAACCAGGAAGGGGTATATAAATATAAGTTAATAGCTATCATAATTAGTCCCATTATATCTTCATCCAGGTTTCTGAAGGGATTGGACTGTAATCAAACTGATGTTAATCAAAACACAAACATGCAGGCATGCTTTGGGATGGTATAGACTTTTCTGTCCAGTTTAGCAGTAAACACTTGTAAGCACTGAATTTCCATTCCAAATAAGCAGCAGAGGGGCATTTTATGCAGCTTGCCACTTGCTCTCGTCTCCCATGAACTTAGCATTATGCCTCAGTCCTAATTAAAATCAAAATGAAGCTGCAATGTAAGAAAGAAGTTGCATATCAATAAGGCTTGTGGTTAAGTTTTGTAAAATTTTTTCACTCATTTCTTTCAGGTTCTTAAATTAGATAGCAGGAGAGACATGACTTAATTATTGAGAATACTTTGGAGCCAAATGGAAAATTATACTACTACTTAGTCAGATGCCAGAGTAATTAGGGCCCAATTATTTCTCTCATTTGGCACTAATGAATGAAGATCAATTAAAAAAATAATGTAACTGTGAATTGCTTTTATTGAGCAGAGAACTCCAAGCAGCTGAAATTGTCTGCTCTTTTAGTAATTGAAAATAGTGAGTGACGGCAATCCCAAATGTGATTGTCTCCATGTAATTTTAGAGCAATTTGATTCTGAAAAATCACGCAGATGGCCTAAGCCTTGCATTAGAATGAGTTCCTGGGTACAGCACGCTTTCTTCCAGGAGGAGAGTCAAAACATCGCTCAAGACATTTTGATTTCCCCAGTGATAACATCAAACTTTCTGGCAAGACTTTATCGTTGCTTCTGGGCAGGTCTTGCTTGGACTAAGATGGAATGTCTGATTCGTTTGGCTATTTCACTTTTCTCCTGATTAGTATATCCATTTCACCAAATGCATTTTGAAAGCAGCATTTATTTCACTGTAGAAATCTGATTGAAAGAGACATCTCCTTGATGAAAATTTTAGAGTCATTTTGTAGGGACATGGCAAGACACCTTAAAGTTCAGATTTTCAACATCTAGTTAAATAGCAGTCACTAGAGCAATCCTACACTATTTTATTGCTTTCATTTGGTAACATATTTTTTTGAGGTGGGTGGTGTAAGAATTTTAATGATGTAGGTTTGTTTTTATTCTGAATAAGCATCACCACATGGTGGTAAAGGGTGGTTTTGGAAATCAAGTCACTCACAACAGCGCGAGCTCTGCTTGTGTCAGGTAGCAGGGCAATCTTCTTATCTGGCTCCCCTGCATATAAATCTTTGTGTGCTAACCTGTTTCACTAGTTAGAGGTATATTTATCCACATTATTCCATTACACTCTCAAACTACATGCAAATAGCTTTTCATCCTCTATATGCAAATTAAAAAAATAAATAAAGCCTCAGTGCTTATGAGCACCCAACTACAACCAGGGCTCTGGAGCCCCACTATGATCTCTGTGATTGATACTTCTCAGAGATGGGTGGTATGCAGTCTGCCCACTCATGGATAGCCTTTCTGGCTTCTAATTTAGTGGAAAAGGAAATGAGACAGGAAAAGGAAAAGTCTGAGACAAAAAAGAAAGAAAAAGTAAAATTAAATGCGGAAATGTATAATAATGAAGGCAAACCAGAAGATTTTTTTAACAGATTATGATAGTGTGTATGGAAAACTAGAGTCAGTCAGTAAATAACAATATGTGCAATATTTTATTATAAGGGAACAGCTGATTTTGAAAGCAAAAAGATTAACGGTATACAATTTTTAGCTATTTTAAAGTTTATCATAATTATATACATTGATTTTGCAAAATTTAATGCGTGATTGTGATAAATGCAAAAAAAGAAAATTCATAAATATTAAGAAAAATGTAAAATCACCCAACGCTATCAGAGACTTAAGAAAAAGAGGTAAAGGGCACCAATCAATCAACTCCTTTTCTTTAGTTTAATCTAAGCCATCGGTGAGGTGTGGCTAACAAAGATAATATAATTTAAAAATTCATAATAGAAGTTAATTGTGTATATAATGAAAAATAATATCATCATTTGAATGCATTGCTCAGGACATGCATGAAATAATGAAATCAATTTGTGCTCTCTGGGACTTTGCTTCCACCCATCTTACGACATTTAACAATTTACTTTATGGGCAATGTGTTATCAAAAGGCTTTCTACCACGATGGTCTCTGCACTACATGTATGCAAGGACCATGACTTACCCAATTGCATGTCAATGGCACCTAGCAGAAAATATGGCCTTTAGTACATGCTTAATAAAGCACTGTAATATTAAGGCACCCATCCTGTTGTCTTGGATGCAGGCCATAGCAGCATAACTGATTTCTTTGTCTAGAGGATATTTTCCTTTCAGCATTTCCCCAAGCAGAAAAGATTTTTGAATGGCTGGAGTCTGAATCAGCGGTGTTCAGGGGTGCTTGGCATGTGGCTGGGTGAGGGAGAGCTCAGAACAAACCTAGTGCACAGGCCCTGTGTCGTGACTGCATGGTTACACTAAGCTGGGAGGCCTAGGGGTGCGAATTTGAACTCAGTGACCAAGTCTGACTTCTGCCTTTTCGCCTCCTATACTCCCAGTACTACAGATTTCTTAGTTAAACTCTGCCCATGCCTAGCAGTGCTGACCACAAGTCCTGGTGTAGGCAGAATGAGGAATGTCTAGATTGGGCCTCCTAGCAGTCAGACCTATTAAGTCACCACCACCAAATTAGACCATCTGTGTGGTTCTAGAGGTATGGGGATGAGACTGAAGAAAGGTGACATTTTTCTTGTGTTTTATGACTATTGCAATCATCATTCTTCTTAATAATCCTATTATCACCTTGTAAATAGCACTATTAAAATTCACTGTGGTTTCTCTGTGTGCTATGTGTTACAGGGATAACTATAAGTGAACACAGTGGAAATGTTTCACGTTGTTTTTGCTCTTTTACCATGTCTTCATTAAAAGCCAAGCAAAATATATCAAGAGCTTAAAAAATCTGGAACAGGCTGTTTGTTCTTTCTATTTTTTTTTTTTTAATTCTGAGAAATTTGTCTAATACATTAAGACTGAAGGGAAATGGAGATAAGACCCTGGAGTTCAATTTTGACTCTTCTAAATCATGGGCTTTTGGACATGGGACTCTAAAACCTTAATTTCCTCATTGTTAAAGTGGGGCAAGTACAGTTAACTTTTTCATAGCATTCTTTTTGCCCTGACAATTCATCAGGTGTTATGGGTGAAGGGCTACAGGTAATAGCAATTCAACATATCAATTCTCAGGAAACATGAGTTCCAATGATTTCTCTCTAAGATGAACTAATCTGTACCCTCAGGGAGACCTTAGAGAGTGATGTATTTTCCCCAAGGGCATGGGAGAAAGAAGGTGAAAATAATATAGCTGAAGTTGGTTGCTAGATGTTCATTATTTAGTTAAAAAATGTTCACTATATCCTGCTAAGATACAACTCCATGCAAAGAATGGAAGACAAGGTGAAAAAGCAACTTCCCTGTTTTTGTGGATCTTGTGTATCAGTGAGTGGAATATAGAACTGGATAATAAAGATAAATGCATAATATAATATGTGCCACATAGAATGAATAGTGATTCAAAGTAAGAGAATACCTGGGTTTGTAATTAGCAGATGGAGAGTCCTGGGATGAAATAGTATGGAGAGAGAACTTTTTTTTTTGATGAGATGCCATTGGAATAAAGGTCTGAAGAGGAGAGATAGTTAGCTGCATGAATAAATGGAGAGTTGATTTTCTGGAAGAGATCAGAGTATGTTCAAGGACCATGAGGCAAGAAAGAACTTCAGGAAGTAGCATAAGAACTTTATATGTCTATCGCAGACAGTGCATACTGGGTAAGAGGTCTGATAGACGATAAGCAAGAAAGAGAAGCAGGCAGGCACACGTGCCCTTTTCCTTTTAGACCAAGTTAAAGATTTTTGATTTTATACTGTGTATGTGGTGGAAAACAAATGAAAGGCTAGAACTAGAGAGAAATCATCTGGTTTTCATTTTTCAAAAATCACTTTGCTTTCTGGATACAGGAGGCAAGAGAGGATGTAGGGAGAATAGTTAGAAGGCAACTGCATGAGGGGGTTTTGTCTCTCAGCAACTGCAGTGAAGGGTCTGAGGAATGATCTGGATAGGCATACACCATGGAAGGACCTGCTGGATGGGATGTGGGTGTGATAGAAAGGGAAAACTAAAAATTGTATAGTTTTATGTTGGATTTACAACTAGGGGTCAACTTGTACCACCCAGCTGAACTGAACCACAGTGGTACTTAACATGGGAGGCCCACCTGAGGAATGTTGCCAGCAGTGTAAGAGGCAGACTAGAGAAGAAGAAGCGAAGCTATAAGATGCTGTTAGAAGGTGTTAGGAATTGTTAAGGAGGCCGTAGGAGGCTGTTGCTTTTCCTAGAGGAGATTGACATTCTCGTTTCCCTAATGAAGTTGGCTGTTGTTATCATGAAAGGAGCTTGAGGTACATTGTTGTCACTGACAATGGCTATGCTTCAGTTTGGGGCAGCCCTGGTCCTCATGTTGAGCATCATGTTCCCTTCCTGGCTTCAGAGGGGAAGATGGTATACTGCTCGATCTCCTGGAGAAGCTTATTGTATTGGCTTTCATGATGGGAACTCAGCAGCTTTCCTCAACACTGGAGGAGCTTGGGACCTCACTGTTGCTGAGGATGGTTGGGGTACTTTGGGGGAGAGCTCTTGTTCCTACTTTGAGCATTGCTTCCTGGCTCCAGTTCAGATCCCTCAGCCTGCTGGCACAGATCTATGAAACAGGCCTGCTTGAGACATTGTCCTGGGCTCTAGGCCTCCAGATGGACTCTGAGAAGGCATCGTTATGAGCTTGAGGTCTTCAGCTGGACTTGTGCAGGACATGTTTCTTGGATCCAGGCCCTAAGCTGGATTCTTTGGTCTTTAGTGTGTGGACAGATTTCCTGCACTCTTTGTATAAAATTCTTTGTCTGATTCATTGTAAAATGATCTTATAAGATATGTGCCCTGTATGGTATTTGCAAACTCCAGCCCAGGATAGCCTTTAAGGTTTGGGACTAGAACAAATAGGTAAATGATGGTATTCTTGACTGAGGTGTGAAAGACTAAGCAAAAGTGAAATTGGATCACATTGTCAAGAACTCTATTTGAGATGCTAGCACAAATGACAAGGAAGCCATTGAATATATGATTGTGCTGTATTTTTTATTAATTTTATTGAAAGAATAGTGAAGAGACAGTTTCAAAACAGGTTGGTAGGAGAGTAACAACAATTAATACATTGCATATTGTTGTCTTTGTAGCGGTCATTCATAGCACAAGATTCAGACATGATATCCTGTCCAAACACTATTAGTACAAATCTTTGTTCTTATTGAATTAAGAGAAAGTAGCCATATATCTATCCTATTTTGTATATACAGATACAAAATGGTCCTTCATTTATATTTCCTTTTTTATTTAGTTTTGTCAGAGATGGGTATTCCATTGCCATCCAAATATTGTCGGTGCATGAATTCAGCAAAATATTCCAATATAGTCTAGTAGTCCACAATAGTAGTAGGTTATCTATAGGACTAGCAATGTCTGAATCTGTTGACTTGAGCCTTCCACAGCTCAGCATATTATGTTGCTATATTTTTAAAGAAAATTCTACCTCTTTTTGATGAGTTTTACCTAGTAGTCTTTGTTTTGCGTAACAAAGTTACACATCCTTACTATTCCATTTCTTGCTTTGGCTGCTTCTCTTATACTGGAGTGTATAGCTCTCCTCACACTCATGGCTATCAATATTGAACACATTGCATACCTCAGCCCTTAATCTTCCAAGCAAAAGAAGGATGTAGAGGTGCAGACTGGTCTAAGAGATGTGGTCACCAATGCCAGGGAAAAGGAAAGCAATTATGATGATTCTGTCTTGATGTAGCTAACTTGGGGGTGTGCTGTCTGTATTTGTAATATTTCAGATTGTCTGCTAAGTTCAGTGAATATGGTTCTCTTTTAGGAAAAGTGCACATCCATGTGCTCCCTGCTTGGAAATGCTGAAGAAGCCCCTGGAGGAGAGATGGGGAATCATGGCAACGGTCAGTTGAAATTATGACTTGGTCTTGAAATTATGATGTAGACATTCAGGGCTATGTTATTTATAAGCAACCAATCTCATATTACATTAGTGTAAGCAAAAAGGGGAGTTCACTTAGCTCACACAGCAGAAAAGCTGATTAATACATTTCAAACAAATCTGGATCCAAGATCCAAAGTGAAGTTGTTAGAGTTACCTTTTTAGTTTTTGAAATTTAGATTACAACATGGATCAGGGCTGCTGCTCCAGTGTTATGAGCAAGAATGGAAAAGGGTGGAGACAGAACTAACTAATCCTTATAAGAGCAGAACAAAAGGGGAACATGGATCGTTTGTCATAGGTAATTTGGAAGCTGAGATTTGCGTTTTCAATCTGTATTTTAAACAAGAAACAAAGGATTCTTAGAAGACGGTAAATGTGATGAAGACCTGGTCTTAGAAAGTTTTCCTTATGGTCTCAGGAGGAGTCAGAATGGCTTATGAGGATGGCAAAGACTCAATCAGACCCACCAGGACTCCGTAGTCATATATTCCCTGCACAACATACCTAGGACTTAAGGGGGAGTTGGATTTTAGGATATAATGGAGAAAAGTTGAAGCTTCTAATCCTGTGAATTTGCAAAGATAGTAATGATGGTGTGATGCAGTGGAAAAGCAGTCTGATAAGATTTCATGCCAGTTCCTCCGCTTAGCAATCATGCAATCCAAGAAACCTTTAGTTTCCTAAACATCAGATTTCTTATTCTATAAAATGAGGGGCTAATGGAGTCTACTGTTGGGGGCTGCTGTAACCAACCAATTTCCCCTTGTATTGTGCCTAGAACAGTGCCTGCCTTGATAAAGGGGGTGTGTCTAGCTCCTCATTACCATTGTCCTTGTTTTGGCTAAACTGAATTCATGATGTGTGATATAATGCATACAAGACTGAGTCAAGACATTTTATCGTCTGCTTGAGATAAAAGGGATTATGTCCCATTTAGAAATAAAACTTTACAGAGTGGCTAATGGTTTGGCATTAGGCACAGAAAAATTTAATGTTTTACCTGGAATCAAGGAATCCTAGAAGTTAAACTCTCTGAGCCCCAATTTTCTCATCTAGCATCATCTAAAGGGCCATGAGAGCAGCACAAACAGTTCAGCTGGAGTGCTTAGCGCAGTTCCTTGTGATATTGCAATAATAATAGCACAGATAATACTTACTATCACTGTTCAGGAATTTGTGCAAAGCAGCCCTGGATCCTGGATGAAGCATTCTTGCACAAAAGCAGAGCTGTCTCTTGAGAACAAGGCAGTTGTCACCCGCTTAATCTACCACTCCACCATATGGGTCTCCTTAGTCATCCTTGTTGGTTGGTTGGAATGTGACATCAGAGTCTATTTGCCTACTGAATGCCTTTGAAGAATGGAGCCTTGACTATGATCTCCTAACTATTTTTAAATGCCTGGAATTGAAGAGACACAAAATGTTCTGAAAAGTCCACGTGTAGATCTTGTCCCAGAGTGATTCCGTGACTGTTCATATCCTGTTTACAGAGTCTAACTATCTACTTTGGAGACTCTGAAAGCACCACTGAAGGAAACAGACTAGCTTTTGGATTGCCTAATAGAGTTTATAGTACAACCATAAAACTGGAACCATTTATAGAACATTATGACTTGCAAACATCTGCAGTTTTGTTACTCAGGGAAAATTGTGTGGGGTTTGCAATTACTTTAAAAACTGTAAAAATCATTTAAAAAATCAAATGACATTCATAGAGTACACTGGGCAGGGTGCAAGCTTTTGTCATAATCCCATACTGAATGCTCCACTTTCCACTAAAATAGCAGCTCATTTCAAAACACCAGAGATGACTGGCTTATAATACTTGCTTTTTCCTCTTAAATTTTTCTATACTTAAGGAAGAATTTAGCAATTAGATTATTGCTATAAAATAGCAATTCACTTCTGCCCTACTATTTTTTTCTAGCATTAAAGATGTTTAATTTGAATAAAAGCTTTCTCCTCTGCAACCTGACATTTTCTCTAAATTTTATTTTACTGTATAGTCATTATGTTACAACAAGGCTTGAACTTAGGGCTAAAGTAACAACAATAAAGCCTAGCTTCTCCAGCACAGGGATTTTACTTGCATGGCATTTTTCTGATGCTATCTGGGTAGAGCTGTTTTTTGTCATCCTAGGGCTTAAAGGGAAAGATATCTGTTCTGTTACTTTTCAGTCTCCCTACTCCTCACCCCCACCTTATTACTCTTTCATTGGAACCATTGAGTAGTCCCAGGCCTGTGTGTGTCAGGACAAGATATTCTTATCATAAAAGTGAACACAGAGTTTATGCATTTATCTTGGTCTCTTTGTCTCCCTTGAAGGATCTAGAGAAATACAAGTTATTAATGAGGTGTTTTTATCCAAGTAGAGTTGGGATGGAGATAAATGATTTGGGGTGGAAGTAGGTAGCAAACAGCAACAACTATGATAGGGAAAATCTTACAGGAAGAGAATTTTTTTTGTTTGGAGTCCCACAGTTGTCATCATAGAAGGGACTCCAGAGGTAATCTAGTGTAATCCATCATGGCTCAGAAACCGCACAGCTCAGAACAACTGAGGAAGTGCAAATTTCTTTCATGTTATTGCTACATTAGGAGTTTCAGGGCACAGGTTACATGTGTGAAGTCTGGAGTTACACAGTTTGGTTTGATTTTACTTGCGTTGCTTTCTGGCTGTACATAGGTAAGAAATATCAGTTCTGTCAGAGTGCCCTTGCTATCAAATGGAAGAAAGTAATAGTCTTTTGTACATCCTGTGTTATTAGGTGGAGTGCCTAGAAGGTTGGGTGGGGAGTTTAGAACACTGTCTGACAGTGAGTCCTCCCCACTCCCTTTATTCATTCATTCATTCATTCATTCATTCATTCATTCATTCATTCATTCATTCAACAAATAGCTGCTGAATATTTACAATGTTATGCTTCTGTTTTTGGCACTGGGGATATGGTGATTAAACAGAATATTCAGGTTTTCTGAGCTCATGAATTTTATTACCTTCATTATTAGGAGATTCCAAGCAGTTGAGTCATGCAGTCAATCAGTAAAAGAGCTCAAAGCAGAACAGGGTCTTGAGCTTCCTTGCCAAGTCTTCTCTGCCTTCATTGTATCCTACATAGCTGACTGCTTAGTTCTTCACCACTATTTTGTGAAGAAGTGTTTGTGTGCTTAATTTAAAATATTATTTTTGGTGCCAGGTATGGTGGCACATTCCTGTAATCACAGCACTTAGAAGGTGGAAGCAAGAGGATCACCACAAGTTTGAGTCCAGCCTGAGTACACAATGAGTTCAAAGAAAACCTAGACTACATAATGAGACTCTGTCTCAAAAAATAAGAACAACAAAAAATAGAAAAACAAACTAGCCAAGAAAAAGTCCACAACATTTATTTTTGAAGTGCTCTAGGCAGAGGATTCCCTTACACTTCATACTATTCTTCCTATTGGGAGCTTCCTTAGGTAAGGTGCATTTTACATGTTCAATAAGCCAATCAGTAATAGTAAAACCCTGTTTTAATAAAGTCCATACTTTACACACTTTATTCACATTTTCTTAGTGCTTTTATGTTCTTATATTGCTCCAGGATCTATTTTCTCTACTGTGACTAAATGTCCAAGAGAAACAATTTAAAGTAAAAACAATTTACTTTGGCTCATGGATGCAGTTTTCAGCCCATGATTGGCAGACTCCATTACTTGGTAGGGTTGAACATCACAGCAAAAGGGTATGGGGGAAGAAATAGGCTCACCTCATGGCAGCCAGGAAATGGCATGGGGGGAGTGAGAGTGAGCATAGAAGGAGATGGGGACTAGACAAAATCCTCAAGTCATGCTCACCTCAAGATCTGCTTGCCTCCACGAGGTCCCATCTCTTCTTTGCATCATCTCCCTGCAATACTATCATATTATATCACTGATGGATTAAGCTACTGAGGGACTTAAAGCCTTTGTAATTCAGTTATCTTTCCAGGTCCTACCTATGAATGTGGCAGTATTAGAGATTCAGCCCTCAATACATGAGTCTTGGGGGACAGAAAGTAAGAAAGTGGGGCTTTTAAACTATACCATCCAAAGTACCATATTGCATTTGGTCATCTCTTCTCCATAGGACCTGGTTGTCTGTATTAGGTTTTGATCTTTCCATGTTTTTGATGGCTTGATACTTTTAGAATATGGCAAGTATTTTGTAGGGTCTTCATTTATATAGATTTATCTGATGTTTTTCTCATGATTATGCTGGAGTTACAGTTTTAGGGGAAGTAGAACATAGAGGTCAAAGTGCTATTGTTGTCACATTATGTCAAAGTCACACACTACCAACCTGTAGAACCATGACCTTGATCACCTCATGTCTCAGGTTTCTCATGCTAGTCTCTCCCTTCCCATCCTCCATGTGAATGGAATTTAGGCTCCAGCTCCTTGAAAGTAGAATATCTATAGGTAGTGACTTGGATTTTTCTTTATGGGAGATTTACTTTCACCTTCACTTATATACTCAATCATTTTCTTGTATCAGATTGAACCATGGATGCTAATTTTGTAGATCGGGTTGTAAGACCATACTTCCATCTTCCTTCTGTTGCCCCAGGTGTTTCAGTTTTAGCCTCTAGGGGTATTTTCTATTGGCGTCTGTGTGTCTCTGACATACCTCCAAAGATATGAGATTTTTGTACATGTGTTTTCTCTGGGTTTTTTATTTTTGTTTGATGCATTTTCTGGTAGCACAAGATTCTCTGCGCTCATCTTATGTATTTTCTGTTCTAGTTCTAGAATCTTTTATTTCCTCCAGGAACTCTGGTACCTTCTATAATACATTGACATCAGAAACCAATGCTTTGGCACTTAAATGTACTTGTGAGGCTGGAGAGTGGTTTCTCTATGGCCTCTCAGCTGACAGAGTGAAGAAATATGTGTGCCTTTACTACCTCTTGTGTATACAAATACCTACACATGTTTTTATATTAATCATTCTCTGTTTTATATTTAGCAACATGAGTTCATACTAATAGCCCCAAGTCTAACAAATTACTACATGGATCATTGTAGCTTCTTTTCTTTGTTAATACCCCAAGTAGTTCTAAGAAATCTGTCTCCCACTATCTGTCATCCATTTATATTCTTACTAATTCAATTCTAATGTCCATATATAATGGTATAAAAATCATTAACCTATACTCCCTGTGGAAAGATTCTTGATGAATTACAACATAGTGTTCATCTACATCTCCTTTTACTACTTGATGAATTCAAGGTCACTAGACTTTGTTCCCTATATTTTTTTCTGAAATTTTATCATTTTGCTTTTTATATTAGGTCTGTAAATTCCATGTTGAGTATTTCATTTTTGGATGGCACTATAAATAGTAACATAAAAAATTAACTTCAATTTCTTATTTGATTGGATGATGAATTGTTATATATTAACTTTGTATCCTGTAACCATACTATATTTATCTGTTTGTTTAAGGGAGGTTTTGTTTTTAAAAATTATTTGGGATATTCTCAAAAACAGTCGTGTTACTGTGTCAAAGATGCTTTAGTTCCTCTTTCTCAACTTTTATGCTTTTTCATTTCTTCTTTTATTTCACTAGTTGGGCTGAAGTATGATACTAGTAAAAATGGGGAGAAAAGTTATCCTGACCTTGCTCCTAAATTTACAGAGGAAACTTCCACTTCCCTCCATTAAAGAAGATGTTAGCTATGGTGTTTGTTTGCTGTACATATCTTTGACCTCGCTGAGAAAGGTCTACTGCTAGTTTACTAAGAGTTTTCACATCCATATATATAGACCTTAGATTTTTATCAAACGCTTTTTGGTTATCTATCAATAAAATGGTATGATCTTCTTTATTCTGTCTTGAGATGTAATAGATTACATTGATTGAACTTAGAATGCTGATGCAGCCTCACTTGCCTGTCACAAATCACATTTGGTCATTGTTTATAACTTCATATGTGATAAGATCTTATTTGCTAATATTTTGTTGGGAATATTGGTTTATAATTTTTCTTTGCTGTAATACGTTATTTGTGTGTGTGTGTGTGTTTGTGTGTGTTAATGGGAGTAATGCTTGCTTCACAAAATAAATATGGAGTATTCCCTTACTGTTTTTTGTAAGACCTGATGAAGAACTGGAATCATTTCTTCTTTATATGTCTAAAGTACAGTAATGAAACCACCTAGATTTAGTTAAATATAAAATTTTTATTTTATATATAACTAAAATTATACATTTATTTATATATAATTTTGGACAGAAAGTATTTCCATTAATGCCAAAAGTATAGTTACTATATACTTCTACTGTAACTCTGGGTTCAATAGAAATTGCCTTTCTACTATTTCTAAAATTATACATTTTAGTTATATATAATTTTTTTTATTTTGTATTTTAAGGAATGGTCTATAGGGTGTTCAGGTTCTCACTACTAGATCAGAATCACAGTGATTCTCCTGTTTATAGCCTCCCAAGTGCTGGGTTTACAGGCACACATGCCACCATATCCAATCTCAATCGCCATCTCAGCCCACCCTCAGGGCGGGGCCAACACAGCAGGCCCAGGGATCAAACCACTGCCCTCTGTGCCTACTTGCAGGTGCTTAAATCCACTGAGCTATTTGGTTGGCTCTTAGTACTATATTGTTGAAGGATAGTAGTGATTAATTCAACTACTAGAATAAACATTGGCCCATTTCAGATCATGTTCTAGTCTTCATGTAAGTTTGTGTCTTTTGGGAGATCAATAGAACTCTGGGTTCAATAGAAATTGCCTTTCTACTATTTCTAATGTTAGTAATTTATATATTATTTTTTTTTCTTAGTTATCTTGCTCAGAGAGTTTTCAATTTGATTGACATTTTTTGTGGCCAAATCTGCCTGTCCTCGGAGTGGGTCTGGCATAGCTAGTGGTGCCTGGGATTGAACAGCAGTCTCTGTGCTTGCCTAACCTTCCTAAGCAGGTAGTTCAGACCACTGAGTTATCTCTCTGGCCCCTTGGTTGACTTTTCAAGGAATTGTATTTTGTTTTCTAAAAATTCTGTTGCTTTTCTGTATCTAATTTAATTGATTTCTGCTATTATTTTTATTGTTTCTGCTTTATTTATATTTATATTGCTTTTTTTTCTAATTCCATAAATTACTGATTTTCAGTTCCTCTACTTTTCTATTGTGATCACTTAGTTCTATAGAACTATGCAATCACATAATGTTATAAAGTCTTAGCATTGCTTTCATTACATCCCACAAAGCTTAGTAAGTTGTGTTGTTTTAATTACTTAAAATTGTTTTCAAAATTACTGTAAGATTTTTATTTGACAGTGTGTTATTTAGAACTGTTATTTTCAATTTCAAAATACTTTCTGATTTTGTAGGTACTTTTTTGCTTTTTATTTCTAGTTTAATTTCATTTTAGTCGGAGCATCCTCACGTGGACAGCTGAGAATTTGCATTCAGATACTGTGGGGCAGAACACTGTAGACATATATTAAGTCCATTTGTTCAAAAGTTTGGTTCAGTTCTGCTATTACTTTGTTGATTTTATTTTTTGTCTAGATGATCTATCTGTGAAAATGGGGTGCTGAGGTCTCCCATTACAATTATATTAGTGTTTATTTGATTTTTCATGTCCATTAGTATTTGTTCTATATAATACTGGGAGCACTGCTATTCGGTGATATACATTTAGGATTGTTAGCACTTCCTCTTGGAATGCTCCCTTAACAGGTATGTAGAGACCTTTTTGTCTCTCTCAATCAGTTTTGTGTTGAAAGCCACTTTGTAAGTAGCATAGCTACGTCTGATTTTTTTCTGGATTCCAGTTGCATGTAGTATTATTTTGTATGCTTTGACTTTTAATCTATTAATTTCTTTTTTTTAGTTAAATGTGTGTTTTTTATTCAACATATTGTTGGATCCTATTCCTTGATTCATTGTGCCATGTGTTACCTTTGAATGGTTAACTGAGACCATTTACATCAATGGTTATAACTGATATATATATTGAATTATCTTTGTTATGTTATTTTTTGTTATTGTCCCCCCCATATTTAATTACTTTTCGTGTGAGGTGGATTCATTCTGTTAGAGTTCATGGAGTTATTTTTTGTTATATCTTTCTACAATGACCTTTGGAATATTTTGGAGTGCTGATTTAGTGTTCATGAATTTCTTCAGTGTTCTTTGCCATGGAAGTATTTTTTTTTTCTCCATTAATTTTGAAAGATAATTTTGTGAGGGTACTTCAATCTGCTGGAGGTTGTTTTTCTTTAGAGCTTGAAATACTTCACTTTAAGTTTTCCTTGACTTAATGATCTGTGTCCAGAAGACTGGGGTTCCCAGTCCTCACTGTGCCTCTGCGTGCTGGAGCCACTTCTCCCACCCCTTGATCCTGGGCACCACTTGCCATCTCCTTCTTCAGCTTTGTGGTCTCTTTCTTCTCTTTCCACTTAGGCTTTAATTCTTGCTTCTTGCTGAATCCTGGTGACCCACTTCCCTCTTTTTTCTCTTTCTTACTTTACTATATTCCAGCATCTGGATTCCAAATATCAGAGAGGCTGTTTCTCTGCTGCTTGCCACTCCATAATCTTCCCAGAAACTTCCTCTTCTTTATTTTAGAGGAAAAGTGCTAGCTTTTTCCCACCTAGTATGATTTTGGTAGTAGGTTTGTCATAAATGGCTGTTTTAAGTTTGGGATAAGGTTCTTCTACAACTATTTTCATCTGGGTTTTTGTCTTGAATGTATGTTGTTTTGTGAAAACCTTTTTCTGCATCTACTAAGGTGATTATTGTCCTTGCTCCTATTTATGTTGTATATTACATTTACTGATTTGTGTATATTGATTTACCTTTGCCTTTCTGGGATAAAGCCTATTTTGTCATGATGTACCATCCTTTGGTATTTTACATTCTGTTCACCAGTAACTTACAGAGGATTTTTGGGTCTGTGTTCATTAAAGAAACTGGCCTATGGTATTCTCTTTAAGTTGGATTCTTGTATGCTTTTGGAATCAGGGTAATGCTAGCTTGTAGGAATGAATTTGGAAGTGCTTCCTCCTTTTCAATTTATTTAGAGTTTAAGGAGTATTTATATTAGATCCTCCCTAAAGTTCCTTTAAATTCAGCAGCAGATCCATTAGGTACTGGGATTTTTTAGCTGGTAGATGAAATTCTATCACTGCCTCAATTTCATTGTCTACTTTTGTGTTGATAAGAGGTTTTTTGTGTTTTCTTGGTCCAGTTTTTGTAATTTATATGTGTCTAGGAATATATTTCTTTCAGATTCTCCAATTTTTAGAATACAATTTTTCATAGTGGTTCTGGATTTGGGCAATGCCTGTTGTGATTTCACTTTTTACTATTTCTGATTGCTTAGTGTGAGTCTTTTTCATCCCTTTTGGTAACTGTGACTGAGTTTTTGCCTATTTTGCTTATTTTTTCAGAGAACTAATTCTTCTTTTCATTGATTCTTTGTATTATTTTTACTTTAAGTTTCATTAATTTCTACCCTAATCTTAAGAGAATACAGCTATTGGAATAGCTATTGGTAACCTTCTGGATTTACACAGGATCAGTTGTAATTTCACTATTTTCCTTCCTAATTTCTTAAATTTGCGTCTTTTCTGTGTTAGATAAGGTTTGCTAGGGTTTATTATTTTGTTTAATCTTTCAAAGAGCAAACACTCAGATGCATTAATTTTTGTATATTTTTTCTTAGTCTCAGTTGTATTTATTTCTGCTCTGATCTATATAATTTTCTCTCCTGTATGAGTTTTGAGTCTGCCTTGAGTTCATCCAGACAAGACGGTCACTGTGCCTGGTGTTTCCTGTGTGAGCTGCCTCCCCACAGTGTAGGAGCATGGGCCAGACACCAGGGTTCCTCTAGACCAAGGCTTCCCGGATGGCAGAGGGCCAGTGGGTGGGATTTCTTTCCTCCCACATTGCTCGCTGAGGTTCCTGATGCTCATTCTCACTCCCGTGATGGTAGGATGAAGGGCAAGGTTTCTCCCCTCCTGAGAGGCTCACTGAGGATCAGTATGGCTCCTGTAATTGTAGGGCAGGACACTTCTGCTGGTTTTCAGGTTCCTATTATATGGAATACTGTTTTCTAGCCTTTGATTTTCAGTCTGGTGATTTCTTTTTTGCTCGAATGTGCTTCTTTTATACTGAATATTGTTGGGTTTTGTTTCTCGATCCATTTGCCAATCTGTGTCTTTTGACTGGTAATTGAGAGAATTTACTTCGACAATTATTACTAAACAGTATTGACTTATTTCTGACATTGCGTTATTTTCCTATTGTTGATTTCCTTTTTTGCCTTCTGCTTAAGTCTTTACCATGCATGGCCAATTTATTCTCTTAAAGATTTTGCCATTATTAGCGTCAATATCTCTCCTTTTAGAATATCCTTGAGATTTATTTATTATGTTTTCTTTTGCAGTATTGGTTTACTGTTCATGAATTTCTTAAAATGTTTTTGATAATGGAATGACCTTTTTATCCATTAATTTTGAAAACATAGTTTTGCAATGTAGATTAATCTTGGTTGAAAGTTGTTTTCTTTTAGGGCACAAATCACATCAATCTCTTCTGGCCTTTATAGTTTTTGTTGAAAAATCTGTTGTAATCCTACAGGGCTTAATTTAATAAGGGATTTATTTGCTTTCCTTGCTAGCTTTTAAGGTTCTGTCTTTGTGTGAGACTTTTAGAATTTTTACTGTTTTGTGCTGTATGTGGACTGTGGTGGTTTGTATCTGGATGTTCCCTCAAAGCTTCATGTGGTCATGGGGGCATGCTTTTCAGAGGTGGCTGAGTCTAGGGTTTGTGACTGGTTCATTGGGATTAGGATGTGAGTTCTATACCTGTTCTAGGCTGGGTAGCCTGCATATGACCTAAAGTAGGATAAGAGGCTTTCTTCTCCCTTTTGTTCTTGTCGCTTTTGTTGTCTTCCATCACCACAAATTGTTTCCCTTATTCATGTGCCATCATGCATTGGAGAAAACAAATTATAGACTGAAAGCTCTACAAACAGCTAAATAAACCTTTCCCTCTTTAACTTCAGGTTTTGGGTACTTTGTCTCAGAAATGAGAAAAAAGTAGGTAAGACATGACCTTCTTTTTTATGGTAGTTATTTGGTATTCTGTAAGCCTCACATATCTGTATGTTGAGTTCTTTTTCTGTACTTGGAAAGTTTTCTGCTGTGATTTCTATAACCACAGTTTTTTATTCCATATGTTCTGTCCTCAAATTTTCCTCCAACTCCAGTTAGCCATAGGTTGGACTTTTGGTGCCATTTTGTTATTGTTGTTGGAATGAATTTTCCTTGCTCTCTTATTATTTTTCAAGATTTTTTTTAAAGTGTACTATAATGGGATTAAATTTTACCCTTGATTTCTGAGACTTCTGTGTCATATTGGTAATTTCTGCCACTTATTTTTTCAATATAATTTTTTATCTGTGAGACTTCTGTTTGGTCATTTTCACAAAGCCTTGGATTTTCTTGCCTCTTTACTATGATTTGGGAGATTTAAGAGTGTCTAGAGTTATATTTTTGCTTGTTTTCTCATGTTTCTAGTTTAGTGTGTGTGTGTGTGTGTGTGTGTGTGTGTGTGTGTGTGTGAATGTGTGTGTGTGTGTGTTGATGTTCAGGCCAAATAGAGTGAAGAACATTTGGTTTTGGTATGAAGATCTCTGTGGCTTGGTTTTGTGTTCCAGTGTTGTGCTCATAGCTTTGTTATCAAGATGTATTATTTATTTTTTCAAAAGATTCCATTTAATTTTATTGAAACTTGTCACTGTGCTGAAAGGACACAGTGGTATTAGTAGCACCAACAGGCATGATCATATTTAAAACTTGTCTTTCTTTGATTGTTCTTTTATCAGTGTTCATTATAGTATGTATTATACTGTTATATACAGCTATTCTGTGATATGTAAAAGAAGAGAAGGAAAGAGGAAGGGAAAATGATGCAAGTCAATAGGAGGTGAGAGAGATGTGAGTAGTATTAATAGCTAAAAATAGATAAGGGTCAGACTTGGTTGGAGGTATTTTATAGTTGGAGCAAAGGGTTAGTGTTGAGGGCCCTTAAGAGATTATGAGGGAGTAGGAAGGGATGTAAGGGGACAAAGATATAATTAGAGATTGAGGAACACTGTGATGTTGTTGAAAGATGTCAATATACTTGTAATTAGTTTTGTTTGAATCCTATAAGTACAATTCTTTCAATGGTTACCATGAAATAACCATGAATGTTACCACTCAGATTAAAGCACTTGCCTATTCTTATTAGCTGTTATACATGTACAGACACAGTTACATGTATGTCACATGAAAGATGGAGAAGATGTGGGGGAAAGACATGGGGAATAGGTAATGTGAGCAATAATGATTTTTGAAAATAGAACAGGGAGGAAAGAAGTTTAGAAAAGAGAAGGAACACCAATATAGAGTAGAATAAGAGTAAAAAAATTCACACAGAAGCAATAATTGAAGAAAATAAAAATAATAAAAATATATTTAAAAAGTGACATTGTCTCGTCTCTGACTTCATGGAATACGTCTTATACTCTACCCTAGATGTTTTGTACTCTATGATATAGAACACCCCAGGGAACTCCTTACTACTCCTACAGAGATAGTCCATGTAGCGACAACTATTGACACAGAACAAGAGACAGTGATAAATGCTTTTTCTTTGTCCCTCAAAGTTTCTTTTGTCCCTCTATGAGTTCCTTCAACATGTTCATGATGTTATGCACTCAGTCTCCCCTATCAGTCATCAGCTCAGTACTATGTCCTTGTCTCACTCATTCCATCTTGCAGGAAAAGCTGTCTTCCAAAGCCTTACAAATGTAACTGGATCTTGCAGTGGGCCATTGTTTAATTATTCAATGGCCCTCACTGGTGCTGAGGCTGTGTTCCAGACTGTAACATCACAAGGTCATTCATCACTGTGGCTTTACAGTCATTCCTGGAAATGGTGGAGTTTCCAAGAAGGATGTGGTAGAACCAAAGTGCATACAACATTTCCGAAGAACTCTTCTTTTCCCAACCAGAGTTTGCTATTTTAATTAATGTCTTATAAAACACTAGTTTAACAAAGGGTAGGGAATTTGGTGAATTAATCTTTCTGCATCCTGCAAATCATCCACTGCTCTATAAGTAACTCCTAGTAAACTCACTTACTTGACGAACTAGATTTGTCGAAATCATTGTTTACACTTGCAGAACACTCTTGATACAGAAGCAGGAATATATTTTACTTCCTCCTGAAAATTTATGGAGGTCTCCATTTATCTATTTATGAAAAATCCCCAAGTGAGACCAGTATGTAGATTGGACTCACAGTGATCTGCCTGTGTTCAGCTCCCAAGAGCTAGGATTACAGGTGTGTACCACCACGCCCAGCCTGAATTGCAGTTTCAACCTGCTCTGTGCATGGGACCAGTATGGCGTGCAGGGGACTGAACCGACCATTGCACTCTGCCTAATCAGGCACTTTAGTTTGCTGAGCTATCTGGTTAGCCCCTAAGGTCTAGTTTTGTGGACATATAAAACTATTAAAAATAAAAGTAGGTTAATAAAACTGTTTAATATATATAATTAAAATTTTCTTAATTTTAGGTAAATTAAGAAAAAATTAGTAGAAATATATGCGATCTCTTTCAACTGCTATATGTAATACTTTTAAAAGTGTTGAATGTTTCTGTGACATGGTATCAAAATAAATCCTCTTTCAACCAGATTATAATTCATATAGAGAACTGTAGAATTTTTTTCCATGAAGATGTGTTCTCTCATTTCCTTCCTTTATCTTTTTTTTTTTTAGTACAGAATTTAAAGGGTCTCACTACATAGATCAGATTCATAGTGAACTCCTGTTTTCAGCCTCCCCAGCACTGTGATTACAGATTTAATCACCATGCCCAGACTCAGACCCTGGCTCATTGCACCCTGGGGATGGGGCTGGTGTGGCCTGCAGGACGAGGCTATCACACTGTTTTTCAGGTGCTACTCGCACTTATTTTTCATAGCAACACTGCTTAATAGAATTTTCTGTGGTAACAGAAATGTTTTTTAGCTGTTGTTTGACACATAGGAGAGTATTGAACATTAAAATATGATTAATGAGAATGAATGATTGAATCTAAATTGTTGCATTAATCTAAATTTCAATAGGGACATGTGAACAGTGCTTGCTTTATTGGGCAGTTGAGTTCTAGAACAGTGTGGGATAGAGATGAGATTCTAGCACTGATGTAAGCATTGGGCTAGCTTTCTAGTACAATGCTATGGCATTCCAATTAGAAACAAAAGGCTTCCAGGCCTGACTACATCCACAAGTACATATGAAGATGATTTGGCTGAAGATATCCTAGAGAGAAGAAACTTCCTGATGTGTGGGTGTGGAAAAGCAGAATAATCACTGGTGAGAAGTGTCAGGACAACTCCTCTGGTGGGCAAGATGCTAGAATCGTTTAGACATGCAGATCCTTGCTCAATATCCTATCTCTTCACACAGAGACTCTAGCCAACTGCTTTTGGCTCAAAGAATGAAGAATCTTCAACACTAGATCTCACAGAATGATGACTTTGGAAATTCCTGTGTGTGCCTGTCTCCCTTACCTGTTCCTCCTAGACCTCAACCTCTCTACCCTTGTCCTTCCTGTTCCTCAACTTGAAACTTGTGATTTTGGAGTGTGTAGTCACAGTGTTGACAGCATCTTGGCTATCCTATCAAAATAATGAGCAATCACCATCCCAAAGGATGTTTTGATCATGACCTACTATACATAGGGCTCTGTGCTAGACATTGCAATAAGAATTATCCTCCACCCTTGTAATGCTACCATTTAGCTGTGAGATTTCTTAGAATAGCTATCATTTATGGAGGGTTTTCTGTGAGAGAAATACAGGGCTATAATTTTGGTGAATATGATCTCATTTGATCCTTTTAAAATTCCATGTTGTGGATACTTTTTAATGCATGTTTTACAATAGTGTGAGGGATTATTTTTTCTCCAATTTGTAACTAAGAAAACAGGCTCAGTGAAGTAAATTATCTTACTCAAAGTAAAACATCTCTACAGTGAGTGAGATCTGAATCAATGGCTGGTGAGTTAGAAGCTACACTTGTCACTGTACAGTATTGCTCATGTACCATTTCTTTAGGGACTCATGCTTCATGAAACCAACTTATACATAGTTGGGAAGGCTTAGCAGAGTTTTGGAAGGACACCAAGATGTTGAGGTACATTACAATGAAGGTGGAAACATTTCCTTGTCAACTCCACAGATTTATAGGAGGTGAAAGAGTTCTCAGGAGAGACTGTGAGAAACTTTTGTTTTTAGCACTACTTATAGACAAGAGATATTGTCTGAACAAGGTAACTAGGAAGATTTTTTGAAGGTCGTATTCCTGCTGTGAAATGTTGAGTCCTGCCAACTTGGCAGACTTAGAAAAGTGTTCTGTGAGATACACAAGTTTCTACTGATTGAGCTCAGTGGAAAGCTTTGAAAAATTGCATTCAAATGCCAGTGAAGTTCTCCCTGACACCATTAATAAATCCTGATCACTGTGACATCCAACTGAAAGATTTTGATTAGCTATAACCTGATGTGTGAGGGATTAGGGGAGGGTATATCTACTGAAGACACAATATCCTTACTAAGAACTTTATGGGATGATTGTTGTCTGAAACTCAAATGAGGTAAGTATCAGTTACTTAAGGCATGGACTCAGATCTAGATTTGAATCCTAACTCTGCTGTTTACAAGCTATGTAGCTACAATATACGTAGCTTCTTTTTGTCTTTCTATTGAAAAGGTAGAGATGATAAGTCTTTTAGACATGTAAAGATTAAGTGAAATAATTCATATAAAATGCTTAGTGTATGTCTGACACAGAAAAAGTGCTCAGTAAATATTAGCTGCTCTTATTTTTAAGATGTCAAAGCAAACAGAATGTATAACAGATTTCTACACATGGGTTTCAATTCCAGACCTATTGACAGTTAATAAAAATTCAATCTTGAACAGGTTATTTTGATCTTTGTGCCTTAGTTTCCTCACTGATAAAATAGAATTAGGAATAATTCTTATATATCACAGCTATAAAGATGACCAGAAAATGTGCTATGTTTTGGCAAGGATAGGGAGAGATCAAAAGCCTTGTGCACTCTTAATGGGAATGTAAGATGGTTTAGCTTCTATGGACAACAGTAAAGCCTGCCTCAAAAAATACATATAGATGTACCATATAATCCAGCAATTCTACTCTTGGCTATCCACTCATAAGAGAAATTATAGACCAGGGATATTTTTATGCCTATGTTCATAGCAGCATTATTCACAGTAGCCAAAAGATAAAGCACTCTAAGTGCCCACTGATAATTGAAGGGACAAACAAAATGTGGCATGTACATATAATCAAGTATTATATATATAATCAAGTATTATTTTTAAAATCAAGAAAATTTTGCAAATACCTCAGCATGGATGAATCTCAAAGGTATTATGCCAAGTGAAACAAGCTCATCATGAAAGAGGAAGTAGTATCTTTCCACTTGGACAAGGTACTGGGAAAAGTCATATTTATAGAGGCAGTAAAGAGAATTGTAGCTGCTGTAGGCTGGATGAATGAAGAATGGGGAATTAATGTTCAAGAGGTACAGTTTTGTAAGGGGAAAAACTTAGAGACGGAGTGTGGGAGGTTGTAGAGCAATGTGACTGTACTCAGGGCTGCTGAATTATGAAAGATGGATAAGATGGTACATTTTATTTTATGTTTATTTTTGTCATAATACAAGGTAATTTATGTCAAATTTTTAGAATATTTTCCAGTACTCAGTATAAAACTTTGCTATAATGGCAAAGATGAGTAGGATGATGATTGTCATTGGCATTATTTGTAGGCGCCCTCCCTCTATACAAGCTCTGTGTGATGCAGTGTAAGTATTCATCTTCACCTTGTGACAAGGACAGTAAACAGCCAACAATAAGAGAAATAAGTAGTAACAACTTTCGATATCTCTGACCAAACTTGCAGCACTGAAATCAAGGGGACAGAGATGCATGCAAGAAGACTAAATAGAGGTTTTATTTTTTAAACAATAATTATTTAAAAATCATATGCCTTACTACTGATAGAATCTAGAAAGGACTTAAAAGCAAGTCAAATATGCCATTTCAGCATCACTGAAAAGATTAAGAAAAAATTCTACAAACCACTATGCTGAAAGAAATTGCTCACATGTTGACAGCAATAATGGAATTTAAAAATAAGATACCAAAGTACTTGAGCTATCAGCTTCTGGAAAACGGTGCTTTACCACTGTTGATAATCTTAATGTTGGTGAGGACAGGAGTGAAGTGACAGGTTTATTCAGCTTTGCTAATTTCAAAAGCTGAGGCATGTCTCTGGTATGTGTCTGAGAATAAAGATCACGGTGACGAAGGTGCCACCTGAGATGACAGACTATACAAATACAAGTTAAATGGAACTCTCTTAATTTGTGTTAACTTGTGGCCACATTTGCAGGTGGCTATGGGATTGAGGTCAATGCTCCCAGCTTCGGGTCATCCTACCAAATGCTTAATGGTCATGTGGTCTTGGACAAACTATGCTCTAGACTTAGTTTCCTCCCTAAAAGGTGAAAATAATAACACTCATCTCAGATTTGTGTTATTCAAAAATAGATAGTTGATAATGAGTTAATAGGTCATGATTTAGATCTTTAGATAAAATCATATAAGTTAGATAATATTTAATAAAGTGATCATTAGGTAGAAAATCATACAATGTCTGTAAATGCTTAATAAACAGAGCTGATTGTACTTCTGCTGGTGAAGAAAGAAGAAAGTACAAGAGGAGGAAGAGTAGGAGATGGACAGAGGTATTAGGTACACCAACTATTGCTGCCTAGGAACTGAGAAAGTTCTTGCTTTCATATATCATAAATTCTTTGTGGGAGAGCAGGAACAACTGGTAATGGAATGGCCAGTAATAAATGTATTTACTTTATTTCATTAGTAAGGCAAAAGTCAACCAGAAACTCCAGGAGAAATTTTCTTATAGCACATTGGCCAGAATCAGTGTAGCACATGACTTTTTTAAGAGTAGTGTTTGAATCACTTTTATATCTCTGTATCTATCATGCATGAGATTTTCCATGAATGAATGAAATATAGAAACATTGATATGAATAAGTGAATACACTGTACACTAACATAGATACTCAACTGATGATGAGTTTACTCCCTGGTAAACCCATACAACTAAAAATATGTTAAATGCATTTGATGCACCTGACTTACAGATTATCCTAATGTACACAGTGTCTTTTATAATTTTGACTATTTCCCCTTGTGATTGTGTGGCTGACTGAAAACTTACTGTTCATTGCTAACGCCTGGAATTGCAAGCGTGGATAGGACCAGTGAATGCTGCCCTGTGGCCTGGCATTGGAGGGGAGCCCTCTCCATGTAATCGTGTTGTTGACTGTGGCTGTGATTTACTCTTGGTCTCAACCGGAAGATCAGGGCTCTGGTTTGTCTTACTCATTAACTACTGAGTCACTGGGCTCAAACAGATTTTTTTTTTCAATAAATGAATGAAGGACTTGGAGCCTTTGCACACCAGAAACATGAATGCATGCTTCAACATGGCAGCCACTTTGTTTGCCATCATTGTGTTGAAAATTGATCTGACTTCTGTTTACCTCTGTTCTTTCTTTTAGGATTTAATTATTATCCATTTTATCTGCACTTCCTAGGCTGATCCAGTTCTGAATCACATTCACCAGTAATTTTGTTCTTTGACTGACAAATATACATGTGGGTTCAAGACCTCCATCTTTCCTGTACATACAGAGGCATGCAATTCTTTATGTCCTGAAAACTTTCTCTTATAAAAATAAACTAATTGATTAATTTACATATCCATTATCAAATAGTGTTTGAACATCTATAGATTTAAGTGAGGTACTTGATGTTCAGCGACGGATAAAGCAGATGACACAAAATTAGGAGGGGGAATCATGACAAACGAATAAATGTTGTAGGCATCCTATATATGCTGGCCATAAGGGAATCTTTTGAGGATTAGTTTAGTTGATTGTTTTTTTTTTTAATGGAACCTTATGTTAGGAGGTGGTACCCAGAGCAAGTCAGCTCTTCAGTGAAGATTCTGAGCAAGTTATAAAAATTTGGGTAAGCTAACCAGCTATTACAGTCAAGAAGGGTTAACTCAGGATACATTGATGTCTTCCTAATTGGTTTTCTTTTCTTTTCTTTTTGTACAGGGTGTCAGTCTGGACTTGTACTGATCCTCCTGTTTTCACCTTCCCCAGCAGCTGGGATTATAGACATATGCCACCACACCTGGACTCAATTGAAAGCTCAGTGTGGTGGCATGTGGTACCGGGGACTAAAGCCCAGTTCCTGTGCTTGTCTAAGCAGGTGCTTAGTCCACTGAGCTATCTTACTGGCCCTTGGTTTTCTTTTCTAGCTTAGACTCTTACTAGAGGTTTGGTGTCTTAACAGTTAACCAACTTGAGAGCAATGGGAAATCAGGTCTCAAAACTCATGCTCTACTCAGTCTGTTCAAAAATAAGATCATTAAGCTCATGGCTTAGATTTCTGGTAATTTAACAAATATTTGAGAGAAATCAACTCACAAAGAGGAAATATTTACTTTTCCTCCTACTTTTGGAGGATTGGTCCACGTTTGATTGGCTCTATGGCTCTTGGGTCAATGCCAAGTTAGCACATTGTGGCAGGGTTGAGCAGCGGAGAAACCTGCTCACCTCATGGTGGCCAGAAAGTGATGTTGAGAGAAGAAGGGTGGCTCCCCGTATCCTTTGCAAGGGCTCATTCTGTGTGACTGTGAGACTTGCAACTGGGCCTTAGCTCCTAAATGTTCCACCTCTCCCAGTAATGCCTCAAGCAAGTCTTCAACACATGAGCCTTTTGGTGACACTTTCCATGGTTTCTAACTATGGAAACCACATAATTTAGTATAGGTAATTTCACTCAATTTTTAAAATAAAATTATTTTGAAATATTTTTAGGATTACCAGAAAGTTGAAATTAGTAGTGCCTTATTAATTAAACTCTACACTCTATTCAGAATTTATCCTTATGCTACTAATGACATTTTTTCCATTTGAGAACTTTATACTACACTTGTTATTTATTTTGGGGTCAAATAACTGTTAATTAAGAAGAATTGCTGTCTATGAAAATCATCACCAGCCAAAAGGATTGCATTTTGGAATTGCTTTGCAACTGCTGTGCAAACACATATAAAAAATACTGAAATATAATAGCTCATTTAGAATTTGTTTAATATTTATGAATATCTATGCTTGTCAAAATAATCTACAATATTTAACAGAAAGACTGGTAAAGACAGAAAAATTATTTAGGAGAATTTAAAGTATGAACTATTTAAATAGCAGTTCGTTAAAGAATTTAAAGTATATGCAAATATATAAATTAAATATTCTACTACAAAAAAGCATGTTTTTCTAAAATATGCATTTAAAACACAAGAATTGCCCTTTGAGAACTATTTATGCAAATAAATATTTACTTTAAAAATAAAAATTCCATCTCTGCTGCATGAGTCTGAGTCTTCAGTAGATTCCCAAATATCACATGTAATTAGGATTGCTTGCAAAGACATTTTGCACTTAATAGTCTGAGACTGTCTCTGCTAATTTTGGCCAAGAATTCACTTTATAGGCAAATCGCTACTCTCTAAAAGAGAAATGTTGATAAGTTCCAGATTTCTGTGTGGAGTCTCTGTTTAGCTGCAGTTCATTGTGTAATCATCTGTGAAGACACCATGTCTGCACACTTCGGCAGCATTGTTTATTATTTGATGATTTACCTTTTTTATGGTAGGGCGTGAAGCCATGCTTCCCGCATATTAGGTAAGTGCCCTACAGTTGAGTGGCTTCTCTAGCTGCCCATCATCTGTTTCATATCTCAGCTATCATTTAGACCTTGAATTTCCTCATCCCTGAAAAGACCCCATGTTGAGGCTTGGTCTGCAGCTCTCGATGCTGTTGGGCAGGGTAGAGTTTTTAGGAGGTAGAGCTTAGAGGATGGAAATTAGACCATGGGGGCCCTTAAAGCAGATATATGGACTCTGGCCCCTTCTGTCCTCTAGCTTTCTTTCCAGCCATCATGAGGTAAGCAGTCTGCCGTACCATGTGCTCTCCAACATGATGCACTGCACTGTCACTGACTCAAAGAAAATAGGCCATGAAACAATGGTTGGAAACCTCTCTAACCATGAATGCAAGTAAACTTTTCCTTTTGATAAGGTGATCATCTTGGGCCTTCTGTCACAGTGATGAAAAGCTAACTGAAAGGATCTGTAAGTTGATCCTTCATGGAAGGCTAATCTCCCTCTCCTTAACACCCCTTTTTTGTTTTGTTTTTTTCCCAGGCACTCACAAAAATACTTTATTTTACTTATTGTTTTATCTTGCTTTTTTAAAGAAGCAATACAGAATTTGACTAAACAAGATGATAGGAATTCAACAATGACTGTCACATTGCATATTGTTGTCTTCAAATTAGTTGTGTACTGCTGATTTCTACAGGTCTATTCAAAGGAGCAGTTAATGCTCAGTTTTCTTTTCTTTTTAATTTCTTGACTAATTATACATGCTTATATCTGAAATTTTGACACTCTTTTGACAATGACAGCTATTTTCAAACTAGACTGTAATTATTTTCCATTCTCTACTTGGCCTTGAGATTGGCTAACTGTGTGAAGAGAAGCGCTTCATATTTTTGTCTTTTTTTATTTTTTATTTTTTGGTGCAGGGTCTCACTATGCTTGCAGCCCACATTCATAGCGATCTTCCTGCTTTTTGCCTCCCATGTGCTGGGATTACAGGTGCGCGCCACCGCGCCCGGATTGCATCGCTGGCTCAGCGCACCCGAAGGCAGGGCCGGCACGGCTGGGGGAACCAATGATCGAACACTAGTTCCTGCGCTTACCTAAGCAAGCGCTTAGTCCGCTGAGCTATACCGCCGGCCCTCGCGCTTCATATTTTTAAAGGTGCTAAACATACTGCTTTGATACTTCCATGGAGCCAGAGTGACCTGCAACTATTTAGTGTTTTTCTAAGCATGGAGAATTCTTCAGAATAGAGAGAGGAGTTGAGAGGTGAGAACATGAGTGTTGGAGTTAAGTGATGTTGCATGTCTGAGCTCTCCTACTTATGAGTGGTGTGGCCATGGACAAAACTGTTTAACCTTTCTGAACCTTAATTTACTACTTCGTAAGATGAAAAAAAGTAATTACCCCTTCAGTTTGTTGGGAGAATGAAATAATTTTCAAACATGTAACGCAGTATCTGGAATGTAGTTAGCACTTCATAAATGTTAACTGCCATTATTATTGTTTTAGCTGTGGAATGTTAATAGGCCTTCCAAAGAAGCAAGTTTGGGAAGCAGTGGATTCCAGGAAGTTAGGAAAGTTTCTTTAGTGTAATATTTCTCATTGTAGTTTACATTTAAAATCTCTAGCTAAAGGATATACTATGAGGAGTTTAAAAACTCATTTGACCAAAAGACCTGCTTTCTGTAAGTGACTTGCATTGGTTTCCTACTGCTGCCATAACAAATTATGCTACTGCACTCTTACTTTCATTCTGAAACTTCTAGTGATTGTACAGAAAGCTGTAGTCCTAAACCCTGTATATGTTGATTTTCCTTATACATACCCACCTGTGACTGGGTTTAACTTATAAATTAGGCACCCTAAGTAGTTAATAATGATGATTATTTATAGAACAATTATTAAAATATGTGATTAAAGTTATCTAACTAGATGCTTTATTTGGGGATTTTTTTAACTTAATATTTTTGGATGACAGTTCTAATACTTCTCACTGTACATAAGGTATAAGTTCATCACAAACTCAATGAGTCAAAAGCTCCATGAACATATTCTTTCATAGCTTTTGAGGTGAAAAGCCTGTAATGGCTAGTTTACATCATTGTCCTGGCATGGTTGTGTATCTGGGAGAGGTCTAATGGGAAACCCTAATTCCTTAGTTTTTTCTTTCATTTCTTGGCTCATGGTCTCTTTCATCTTAAAACTCAGCAGTGTAGCATCTTCTTCCCCTTCCGCCACTCTCTCTCTCATACTCTCTTCACTGGCATTGGTGCTTGCACTTCACTTTTGTAAGGATCATTGTGATTAGATTAGCCCCTAGCCCCTCATAATCCAGCTGAACTCCTAGTTTCCCAGCTGTGAGCTTAACCACATCAACACTTTTTTCACATAAAGTATCACATACACAGGGTCTGAAGATTAGGATATGGACATCCTTAGTGGATTGGGGACTGTGACATTATTCTAACATGCTGCCTAAAAGATATAGATTCTTAAGAAACAAATAGAAGAAAATTTTAATCTTTATTCAATGCTCCAGGGGATTGGAGAAAAGCAGGAAGAGAAAAAAAAACTTAATATAATTAGGTCATATCATTCAAACAAATGATAAATATGGATGATTTACAAGGCCAAGTGGCAAAATTATATTGGTGTCAAAGAGGTTAATAGGGTAGCCTTTCAAAGACGTGTGGCAGTGGTAGAGGAATTTTAGGAATTTTTTTAGGCTGTCCTACATCTATGTATTTGACTTGCTAGGACTGCATAGGGGTCAGCCCCAAACTTAAAAGCAGAATACAAGACAGCCAATGTATAGAAACCAATGGTTCTCAGAAGAGAGGGCACATCAAAAACACCCAGGGGCAGAGCTGGGGAGGTAGCATGGTGGGCTAAGTGCTTGGCTTGAAAGAGCAAGGACCTGGGTTTGGTTCCCCATACTGCATGCCTTGCCAGCCCTGGAATCCGGGCATACCATAATCCCAGCACTAAAGAGGCTGAGAAAAGAGGATCACTATGAGTCCAAGCTGTGTAGTGAAGGTATGTACCAAATAAACAAACAAACAAGCAAAAAACACCCAAGGGTTTGTAAACCCAATGCAGTCTCTGATTCCATGTTATGCACTGGAATTGATGATAACATGCCCTTCAACAAATTTCCAGATAATTCTAGTGCTGTGGTCTGGAGCAGTATTTTGAAAGTCACTAATGTGGATCAAGTATTTCAGCTCTGTAACACAGAACAGGATAGAGAAGGATGGAAGGTGGAGCTGGATGAGGGAAAAGAAGATATCTTGTGCAATAGACAACAACTGAACTAAAAAGCATTTGTCCTTAGTGTGGTGGGAGTGTCAGGAGTCTGGACACAGTGAGGAAGATTTTGCAGGAAGTGGAACTTAACCAGAGGGATTATAAACAGATGACGTGTGTGTGTGTGTGTGTGTGTGTGTGTGTGTGTGGTGTGTGTGTAAGAGCAGGAGAGAGAGAGAGAGAGAGAGAGAGAGACAGTGATAGAGCCAGAGATTTGAGAGTAAGAAGAGTTTTGACTGGGAATATTTGTGGTCTCTTTCAGGAGGTTTAATTGCCTAAGAACAGAAATCTTGCTCAGTTCGGAAAATAAGCTTTCAGGGGCAGTTGGAAGAGCAGTTATAATACTTTCCCCTAATTCCAAGTTTCTCTTTCTTGGATTTTAATTATCCATACTTTCAGCTACCCTAGTTCTTAGTTACAAGTAAAAAGTAATAGAAGTGGACAAATCCTGAGTTTTAAACTAGGTGTCATTCTGAAAAACACATAGAAATCTTGTGTCAACCTGGTCTATCCACACTGGGATGTGAATCATGTGTATCCAGCGTGGACTCACTCTGTACATAGCATTGCCTTTGTCTCTCTGTAGTTGTCTTGTTATCAGACTGACTGTCATAGTACTACTGTGGGTATGTTGAAGGAAAACGTATCTGGTGCTCTCAGGGTTTGTCACCATGCCCATGTCATTCACTTCATTCCATCTCATCCCCTACACAGTCTCTCAACTCATGGCATTCATGGCATTGAAAGAAGAAGTGAAGTGACTACACTGAGGACAGCAATGTGTAATACAAAAACCATGATTTAAGTACCTGTCATCTTGGTCTTCTGGATGTGTACTGTTTCTATTGCCATATCAGTTATTCCTATACTTGCTTTAAAATATTTTTTAGCAAAATGTAGTAAAACAAAAAGACAAGAACATAAATTTAAGATTTATTGAAAGCATGCGGTAATATTCAATCCTATGTCTAATCTTGCATAACTATATCTGTTAATCTGAACAACAGATTTGATGATAAAAAGATAATATATATTGATCATTGTTAATCAGCTATTCTTGTTTTGAAAATTTGTAACATATGTATTGTTGTATGTATGCTGTTTCTATTTTTCTTGCTTTTGTTTTTACTCTTCAACATAAAAGAAAATTGTAATAAAAGAAAAAAAGAAGCATATCACAAAATAAAATATTTTGAGTGGAAGGTGGGTTCATCAGATTCACTTTTACTGTAAAAATTGTGATAATTGTTTCCTTTTTTAAATTATTGTTACTCTTTTATATGTCTAATTTAAACATTCAGCTTTATGCATAGTTATGTAGGTATAGGAAACACATCACATATTTAGGCTTTGGTGCTACCATCAATTTTAGGCTACCAGTAGAGGTCTTGGATGACATCCCTTGTGGTAAGCGGGTACTACTGTAATTGTGCAGGGGGAAGGCAGAAAGATAGAGCATGGTCTTTGGGATCTGTGAGGACAGCATCAGGGAGCTATTGCAGGTTCTTGAATAAGAAAAGAATGACAGAAAAGGCCAGGAGAATTAGGCAAGGAAGGTAAAGAAGTCTGACCTGGTGATACCAGTTAAGAAATTTGCTAAAATCAGTACCCATAGCAAGAAAAAATAAAACAATTGAGGAAAAGAGGCCAGGGTTCCAGCTGAGGCTTATTTGTGAGCTAACTAGGTGAGGTTGGTGCAACCAATGAGCCACTCCTAGAGTGGTTTCACCATGTTACAAAGGAGAGTTGGTCACCTGGAGAGGAGCTAGCAAATAGGAGGTATATTTCAAATGCTACCACAGTAACACCTGGAAAATTTATGTCTGACAACTAGGGCGTCACCTTGTTGATCTTTAGTAGGAGCAAACTAATCCCTGCTGGTGCTGACTTGTTGCTGTTCATGAGAGGATTATGGCCCATATTATAGGTAGATAAAATACATCATTGATTTTTATAAAATAAAAAAGTGTCATGTTGCCGAAGTTAATGTTCTTAGCTTTCAATGTGTTGTATTTAATATGATGATTTTTTTAAATGCTGCTCGAAATGACAGCATCAAGGCTTGGAGACCTTGTGTCCACTTTACAGAATCTCTTGTTGAAGACATTTACTCTCTTCAAAGTAATAAACACTGCCTGACATAAGCCAGTCAGATATCTGCCCTAGTAGGAGCTTGAAGCTTTGAGTATTACTGGGCATATACCTAACTTGCCTCAACAGCCAAAAAAAAAAGGAACAATATTTTGCTGAAACAATTTTTATTTCTATTTAAATATATTTTCTCAAGATTTATTTACTTCCATTCTGTATTATATACTCTTCTCCCCCTTGGGTGTTTTTAATACACAGGCTTTTTTGTTTTGTAAGGAACCGGGGATTGAACTCAGGTTCTTGCACTTGCCAGGCAAGTACTTACTCTCCTGAGCCATCTCCCCAAACCCAATACACAGACTTTTAAGACAATCTAGATTTAAAAAGTCAAAGTAAATCAATCTTTTCTACTCTTCCTCCACAATTATTAAGTTAGCACAAAAACAAATTAACTGAATAAAGAAAAAATAAGTAAATCAAGTTTCAAAAGGAAAGCAAAGGATGGGAATAGAAAGCAATAAAACAAAGTGAAGGGACAAAAGAAAAACATAATACTGAGATGAACTCCCTCCTGCAACAAACTGGCTGTGTGGGGTTGCGAGACGAGGCAGTGTTTGCATTCAATGAAGTGATTACTAATAGTATTAAAAGCTTATGTCTCTCAGTGCATAAAATAGCTGTGTAAGGTAGTTACTTTTATTTAGAGAATGAAAACAAAAGAAAAAGAAGACGAAACTTAGAGGCTTTGAGAGTTTGTTTGAGGTCACATAGCTGACAGGTGTCAGTTTTGGTTTTGCATTCAAGATGGATTCATTTAAAAAGTCTGTGCTCTTCAGTCATTCTTTTCCAGTGTCTTCTCCTTCCACACTCTTGACTCTCTTATTTTCATTTTTCTTGTGTGTGAAATTTTGGAGGCTCATGATTTATATCCAATACTCTTCCTCTTTTTTAACATTTAAGTTGCTGCAGAACAGTTTGCCCTCAAGCCCAGCAGATTAAGACACTGAATAGCTACTGTCTCATAGTTTTTGTGGTCAGGCTCATGAGAGTTTTGCTGGGAGAGTCTCATCCAGGTTCTAAGTCAGCTGGAGTTAGGCAGGCTGCGGGGTTCCATGGCTCCCTTTATGGCTCTTGCAGGTAAGCTTTGCTCCTCATTGGCTGTTGACTTCAGACTTTTTCCCTGTGAACTTTTCCACAGCATGTGTTTACTGTGTTCTTGACAGGGCAGGTAGCATCCCTCACAGTAAGTGAATTCAGAAAAAGGGAGGGAGAGGGAGAGAGAGAGACAGAGAGAGAGAGAGAGAGAGAGAGAGAGAGAGAGAGAGACTAAAGGGCCTCTAAAGGGCCTCTTATGAAACTTTAGAAACTATATTATTTCTGCAGTGCTGTGCTGGTTATCCACACTAAGACTCTTCCATATGGGAGGGAACTACCAGAGGGAGTGTTTCACAGAAGGTGAGGAGATTGGGGGCCTAGCCAAATACCTACCATTTGGAAAGCTTGATAACACACCTTTCACTGATTTTTTTAATATTCTTTATTTTTTTCTCCACCTTGCCTAGGATTTCAGAGCCATTCAGCAAGCTTTGTATTTTTCTTCTTCATCCTCATAATTTGTTTGCTGGAATAATCCCTGTTCATCTTCTAGTCCTTTTCTAGATTTTTCATTTAGATTTAATGCTTGGCAGTGTTGGGCACCTTGCTAGACACTCAGGAAATCACGGAATATCTCTTCTGATTTCCAGTTTCCTTCTCTCACTCCAGTGTTTCTCTAGGTCTTCTTCACCAGGACCCTGCACAAGCTGGACATACCTAGGCCAACTGTGTTTTATTTGTCTCAAATAGAGTTTTGATGTTAGGAGTCAATATGTGAAAATTAGTAGTAGTTTCAATGCAACATGAATTTCTGATTTTATTGAAGAAGTAGAACACTTGTCACAGAAATTGTTTCTTGAGTGTGGAGGAGAGAGAGGTCCTCTTCACAGATGGCAGATGACTTTGGCTCATCTTGCTCCCCAGTATTCTTGCTTATCTCTCCTTTGCCGATTTCTGCTGGTCTTTTGAAAAGATTGGTTAATGCTTAATTTGTCTTTCTTTTTATTCTTCTTCTTTTGAATTTTTATAACGTTTTTGTTACTGTTTCGTTTAAATCAATCTTTCACATTTATATCTGATAAGTGAACTAATTTGAAGATGACATCCTGTCATATAGCAAGCATTGTCAAATTCCTATTACTTTGTTTAGTGTATCGTTTCTAGTACTAATTTTTTCTGGTACCATTTTGTCTTATTTAAAAATAAATAAATGAATAAGAGCAAAAAGCAATTACTAATATTCAAATAAAGAAACCCAAGGATCTTCTAAATCTCCACTCACTTTCCTGTCAACTCACCAATAAAGAAACACTTACATAGCTGTAATTGTTCTTTCTCTCTCACTCATCCATCACTTACCTCTTCACGATAAATTGCTTCTTTTGCAGCTTAGGGTTCTATCTACCTTTGGAGATGTAAGTAACCCTCCATTGCCTGCTCTCTCTTTCCCCTCATTCCGTTGACCCACACATAAACATAGAAACCTGAGCTCCGAGAAAGACATTCTAGGATGTTTTAAATAGAACCCTAAGCTGCAAAAGAAGCAATTTCACAAGATCAGCAGAAATCGGCAAAGCAATTACCCAAGCTATCCTGCGTGTATACATAAATATGTATTTTTACTTATTTGAATATTAGAAATTGTTTTTGTTCTTTTTTAAAGAGATGGAAGACTTTATTCTTTCCGAAATTTTCTGATAAGAGATTTCTGCTTATTAACAAATAACAAAATCTGACTAATCTATTTGCAACTATAAATTTCAAAAGAAATGACAATAAATTAATTTGGCCAGGAATATATACTTGAGTGCACTCATAATTTTTTAAAGATGATTATTTGTATGTATGGTGTATTTGTCTATATGTGTGTCATTCTGTGAACACCTGTTCCCTGTTTTCATTTTAATTTGTTGATCACTTTTTCATAATGCTACAATTTGGAGTTTAGACTTAAAAGCATGCTTTTTCCTGAGTTACTAGCTGGTCTAAGTGATATCAAAATCAGTTTACACATTATTGAAAAGTTTAAATTAATTAAACAAACATTTCTTAGAATGGGGAGAAATTATTCAGAAAGGAGTCCAATTGGTGAATTACAATAAGTAATAAGTAAATAATAATAGGGTATGGCCAATATTTTTGTTCATTAATAGCTCCCAATAATCTCCAGAGTGTCTGTGGTCAGTGGTTTAAAGGTAAATGTCTTCCAGAAAAATTACAATTGGGTTTTCTCTTAAAATGTTTTTGGGAAGGCCAGCCAAATAGCTCAGTGGATTATAGTGCCTGTAGGCAGGTTCAGGGGCCAGGGGCTCGATCCCCATGCCTGCTATACTGGCCCCACCCCTGGGGATGTGCTGAGATGGCATTGAGACTGGGCATGGTGGCACATGCCTATAATACCAGCTCTTGGGAGGCTGTAAACAGGTGGATTCCGAGTCCGATCTAGTAGTGAGACCCTGAACACTCTGTAGACCCTTCCCTAAAATACAAAGAAAAAAATGGCTTTGGTATTCAACTAACTTAAGAAACAAAGGTTTGCCTATGTGTATGGTAACTCATCATTGTTAATCTCACGGTATCTTAAGTGTTTCCATGATTCCAAGTGTACATATCTTCTAAAATGTTAAACAACGATTGCTTATTATAATAAGATTTTCTTTCAAATTCCAAAAAAACAGGTGGGAGGGAGAGAAAGAAAAAGCCTTGTGATGTATATCCCATTTAAGTATAATTAGGTAAAAATATTTATGTATTACATAGAGAAGATTGGATAAAAGGGTTATGTTATGTCAAAACAAAAATGTAAGCATATCACAAGGTTATCCTTTTCCAGTGTTGCACATGGTTTGACTTCTAAATTTCCATGTAAAAATGTATGATTGGTGTTTTTTAATGGTCTATAGGGATTTAAATATCTGTGGTTATTGGAAAATAACAGTGCCATTCTATGTCCAAGGTGCTTAACATCAGATAGATAGTAATGTTAAGCTCAACTGCATCCCCACAGGGCAACAGCGTCATTAAGTTTCTCTCCCGGATGTTTAACAACTAAAGGCTGCAGATCAAAAAGGAGAGAGAGAGATGGGCCAAAAGGATGACCAATATTTTGGCCCTAGCTCTTTAAGGTCAGTGAAGACTCAGGCCACAAGAGAACCTCCACTGTGTTATCCTGTAACTCAGTTGTGTCCCCAGTTTTCTGATAAAGAAGATTATGGGGCCACAGAGGAAAGTGATCAACAACATACAGTGTGCCAAAGAGAGTCACTGGGAGAGAAAAACATCTCTTAGGCTGTCACAGAGAGAAAATTGGTCAGGCAATGGCCATGACTTATCCAGATGGCTGACACTGACAGAAAATCCAAAAGGTGCTGTACACGGTTCCAAGCAAATCCGGAGGAGACTTAACTGACCTTGTCAGACTTCAAAAGTTACATTTGTAGCTATACAGGTCTTGGTTTAACTTGGTCTCAACTATCCAGCAAAAAACAACCACAAGGTATGAAAAGCAATGCCATATCAAAATACTACTGTGAAAGGCTCAAGTCAACAACATCTAACAATTACCAGCTATACTGATAACTGACTACTATTATGGACTATTGGACAATATGAAAGTATATTGCTGAATTCAAATATCTACAATCTTTGGACTGGCATAAAAACGTCCTCCAAAGACTTTTCCAAATATAACCTCTCCAACTGCAGTGAAACACCTATCTCTTACAAAGAAAAACAAAAAAGTGGGATATATAGGGAGCAAAGGAAGATAGAAAATCAGCCAAAGGTGTGCAAGTGGGACTAGACCTCAGGGCCCAAAGCAAACAAGCTACCTCAGGTCTGAAAGAAGCATCCTGACTGGTCAATGTCATCTATGTCACTAAGCAACCTAGTGTTACATGTTACCAAATTTGCAAAAGATATAAACAAACATAGGTTTCATTGTGCTACCACATGAGTCTTGCCCATCAGGTAGACTACCGACCACCTAGCCCAGCTTTTGTTTTCTTGTCTAACTTTCTCATTCCTGTTGCTATGTCTCCCCAAGTAGAACCATTTGCAGTAAGATCAACAGATCCCCTCATGTCTCTATTCACAGTCATTTTGGCGTGTGATTAAATGCATGTGAAGGATCTGTTTTGTACACCTTGAGGAATGATCCATCCCAAATATTCCTTACATCATTTAATTCATAATACATATTTCTGCTTTTATCTTTGATGTAAGTGGCAACACTGGGTGACTCCAGCATTTTCATGGTGAGCTGCTGGGGAAAGGCACTTACAAAGAGAGTGTGGATTGTGTCTAACTTTTGATTTTATTCAGCATCCTGAGCTGCTTGATTTCTTCTCTGTACTGGAGATAGATATCTGCCAGAGATCTCTCTTTCATCTGGTTGGTGGACCTCACCATGGGAAGGCTTGCTTGAGTCTTGCTGCCTCTGGAGAAAGGACTTGTTACTTTGCTCTCAGTTATGGCTTCCAAAGAACTCCAGGATGTCTCTGATAGATGCTCTGCTGAGTCACCCAAATTAGGAGGTTGAGGACTGTGAGACAGTTTGGGGCTTCTTATTAGGTTTGAAATTCCATCACTGGAACACTTCCTCAGCTGAGTTGAGTGTGGATCTTATACCTAGCTGACATGCTTTCATTCCATCTTTCTTTCCCAGCTCTTGGTTCTCCCAGGCTGTCCTGTAAGTCCAGTCACTTGGTTCTAACTATTCCAGATAGCTGAGCTACTTATAAATACTGTTGGCAGTCAGATAAGCCTGAGCCCTTACTGAGTCAGATAAGTCAGTGCAGAAGACTTGTTTTTTTCTGTATTTTTAGAGAAGGATCTACAGGGTGTTCAGGGTCTCACTACTAGATAGGACTTGTAGTGATCCACCTGTTTACAGACTCTCAAGAGCTGGGATTACAGGCAAGTACCACCACACCCAGTCTCAAATGCTCTCTCAGGGTTCCCTGGGGGCAGGGCCAGCATAGTAGGTCTGGGGATCGAACCTCTGGCCCATGTGCCTGCTTGCCGGTGCTTTAATCTGCTGAGCTATTTGGTCAGCCCTCTGTTTTTTGTACTTAATAAGAAACCTAATTAGAGTTGGTCAAACCAATTAAGAATTTCCTCTCCCATTATGGGGCAACAGAGGAAAGTGATCGATGATGCAGAGTGTGCCTAAGAAGAATCACATGGAGAGAAAACATTCTCTCAGACTTTCACAGAGGGAAAATTGGTCAAGCAATGGCCATGACTCATCCACATGGCTGACACTGACAAAGGATCTATAAACTGCAATACAGGGTTTCAGGCTAAATTCTGAGGGGATTTGACTGTCCTTGGAAGATCCAAAAGTTATATTTCTTGTTATATAGGTCTTGCTTTATCTTGGTCCTAACCATCCAGCAGAAAAGTATAAAAATGAGGTATATAAAGTAAAGCCATATTAATATGCTGAGCTGTAAAATGCTCAAGCCAACAACTTCTGACATTGCCAGTCCTATGGATAAGCCCCTACTATGGATTGCTGGACTATACTGGATTATTTTGCTGAATTCATGAATATACTATATTTAAATGACAATGGGATGCTAATCTCTGACAAAAATAAACAAAAAAGGTGATACAAATGAAGGACCATTTTGTATATGAATATACAAAATAGGATAGATATACAGCTACTTTGTCTTAATGAGAAGAAAGATTTGTACTAATAGTGTTTGGACAGGATATCATGTCTGCCTTTTATACTCTGAATAACCACTATGAAGACAATAATATGCAATGTATTAATTATTGAAACCATCCTACTAATTAATCAGTTTTGAAACTGCTATTTGTTTCTCAATAAAATTTAAAAAAAAGAATTTCCCCTCCCTCACTGAAAAAATTTTGAGAGTAGTCCAGGCCTGGTGTGGAGCTTCATAAACTCACTGTGGATTCAGTTTCTATTTTTGACTTACCAACCTCAGGGCATGACCTCAGACATTGGTTGATGGAGTTCCTTTCTTCAAGTTGAAGAACAGGAGGGGAAAGACATAGGGCAACAGGCTCTCCCAGAAGTCCTGCCCAGCATTTCTGTATCTCAGCAAATTAGCCCTCTCTGCATGCTGAGAAGTACAGGAATGTACTTTTATCAACTGGACACATAGCTTAGAGTAAAGGTACAAAGGATCCAAGGTTTAACAAATAATAAGCCCCACCAAATGTATTTTTAGAGAAAAGAAGAAAAGCAATTATTATTTGCTGATTGTAATGCTGACTATGTATTGAATATATGTTAGCACTTTGCTGGAAATAATATCATTTAATTGTCAAACTCAGCATAGTAAATAAATAATATGTTATTCCTATGTATACACTGAGAATCAGGCATTAAATAGGTGGATAGAGGTCACAAAGTATAAATTAAGTCAGCATTTCCAGAAGCTGTTGACTTGTCCTAAGAAATTTACAAAAGGTTATATATCTTTTTTTTTTTAAATTCCTTTATTTATTACAGTATCTCGCTACACATCACGGATTCTTTTTTCGCGGGGGTGGGGTGTGAGCTCAGCCGGCCCCACGGGGAGGGGCTGGCATGGCATGTGGTACTGGGGCTCGAACCGCAGTCCCTGGGAGGCGCTCTAGACCGCTGAGCTATCTTGCCAGCCCGATATATCTTTTTTTGACAACCTCTTTGAGTTTCTCATTTCTCACCTCTTAGCAAGGTAGAATTCTTGTAGACTCTCATGAACTGCCTTACTCCTTTTTATTTAATTTTAAGGGCACAGTGAAACAGCAGCTAAAAGTGTTTGAGCAACGAAGGCATGCTGTACCATTCCTAGACATTCAGCTTAATAGTTACTGAGTCACTACAGTGTACAGATGTTTTTCTTGAAGCTGTGCTTTGTTTATGCAAATCAAGATTTACCTCACACTTGGATAGCCCTAGAATTTCTTAGGGCTAGAAATTTAACTTATTCTAATTAAGGTGTATATTTTTTTCTCTGAAAGCTATAGCTTTTGATTGTTTATTATTTACAAAAAGCACAAGCTTTAGTATGCCAGTTCTTTTGATTTATAAAATGAAATTCAGCAATTTATGAGTGAGGTTTTTAAAGAAAGCATATTACTCATGAAGTTCATAATGGGAAATTTGGAAACCCAGTCAGAGTCAACATTGTATCATAGGCTTGTGCATTGTGGGAAACAAAAGGAGGATTTCATGAAACACATACACAAAACAAGTTGCAAAACAAGGAGATTAAACTGTGGATCAAATGCTCTGGATCATGTAATAGAGTCATTGCCATCTCATCCACATTCATAGTGCTGAGCTAAAAAGTTGTATTATTGCTAACTCATCTAAGTCTTTCTCAATCTCTTCCTGAAAGAATATTTAGATATTGTTGTGTGAGCTTATCTTCCAAGAGTCTGAATGCAGTCTGCATAATATGGAATTCTGTATAGAATACAGAAGCTTTCCAAAGGCAGGAATCATTATATATCTGCTACACCAAGCACTCAATGAGTGACTATATTAGGCAGTTTTGCATTACTGTAACGAAATACTTGATAGATGCTAGGTAAAACCAAAAAGAGGTTTATTATGTAACAGTTTTTAGTGTCAAGGAAATGGTGCTAGTATGAATTAAGTTCTGGTGAGGGCCAACTTGGGTACGTCACAACCTGGCTTACGGTAATCCTCAAATTCCATATGGGGACAATCACATCTTGATAAATGAAGCAGAAAGACCTGGGTGGGATTAGGCTCAGGATTTACAGTTAACATTCCATGACAATAACTAAGAAGTTGCAGGGGAAATGCCCTGATCCCTACCTGAGAGCAGTGTCCACAAATATCCTCTGAGGCCTCCCTCTCATCCCCACTTTTCACTATTGCTGTCTGGGGACCAAGCTGTCAACACATCAAATTCTGGAGGGACATTCACCATCCAAAGAATAGCAGTGAATGAAGGGGTATCAGATTTCCCAGTTCCCTTTAAGACCTGAGGATCTAATTAGGACCATTATGGCTTTAGATCTAGTGGCTGGCTACTCCTGCCTCTACCTCATTTCTTCTCACTCGTTTGATATCTTACCTTTGTCTACTTTAATCTGATGATATGGTGGTCTTAACAATAACTCTACTTCTTTCTTTCCAATTCCCTTGGCATAGTTCCTTTTTCTAGCTGGTGTCATGAGAGCATTGGCCAAGGCTGGCTTGACCTTATAGGAATCTCCTCCTTTATATCCTGAAATGTTACGCAACTTCTCTTTCTCTCTTTTTGTCTTTATATGTTTGGTATTTTTTTAAAAATTAGTATTATATGGAAAGTTGTCAATGTGCCAAGTTGTGTAGTAAACCTACCTTTCTTGGACCTCTCCTTTGGGGATATAGTTTCTATAAAGTTGTCTTTAAATAGAATTCTCTGTAATTTACTCCTAACCTGGTATATCTTCCCTGCAACATTTTACCTAACACTTCTTGCATCACCCAAGATCTGGAAGCCTTTTGTACACTTGTCTAAATTGAAAGTAATATCTAGTTCCTAACACACATATACTTACTTACACTCACACACTCATGTCCACACCCACACCCAAATTCTTCCTCACTCACCCTAGCAATTCCATTGCAGTGAATTTCCAATTCTGGATCTTACATCAAAATATTTCAAGGAATAATCTTCAAAGTGATGTTTAAGATTCCATTCACTCTGTTCTTCAGAGTTAACATTCCATGAGAACAATCATTGCTCACTTCTAAAATACTGTCAAGGCTTCCTTTTGTGGTACCCTTTCAAGAGTTTCTTCCAGAATATTTAAATTTTTATTTTGAAAAGTTCTACTCTTATAGAAAATAGAAATACTATGGAAGATTCTATCTATCCATTATTCAGTTTCTGCTAGTATTAAAATCTAACATTACTATGTTTCATTTGACCAAGTGAAGGGATTAATGTTGGTATCCTTAGCTAAACTATGGGCTTTTTCAAATTTTATGAGTTTTCCTACAGATGTCTCCTGTCACTGACAGGACCTGTCAGTACATTTGTTGTAATTATCCTTTAATATCCTATAATGTGACAATGGTGACATTCACCTTAACCACTTGAATGATCTATCTTGGGTCTCTCCACTCCAAACTTAATATATTTCCCTTCATAACTAATAAGTATCTTGAGGTAGATATTTTGAGACTAAATTGATATGCCACTTGCCCTCAGCTTTTGGCCATAAATTTTAACATTCATTAGTAGAAATTGTCTGTCATAATTACTACTGGGGTATTCCAATGGTGATTTTTTATTCTTTATTCCCTTGACCTTTATTATTTCCTTCCATTCTATTTGAATTTAAAATATCACAATGGTCACAAATAGGTTTTTGAGTATTCAGGCTGTTCTAGGCTGGGGATCTAACACTTTGATGTTTGTTATATGGTTTGAAGTTAGGCATAGTCATTCCACGTTTCCAAATTAGCATAGGGAGATTCAGAGAGGCTAAGTAGCATGCTCATGGACAATAGGATACAGCCACAGTCCCAGTCATGCTAGTCTCCTACTAAAACTTCTTTTGGTCCCCACATAATGCTGTCACACCAGTTGAAACGGTTATGAAAAATTCCATAAGAGAGTTCCTTGCCACCAGAACCACCCCCTGCACTGACTCCCAAGTTCAATTCATTTCCCTAAGGTTTAACGTTCTGTCATGTTGTTCTCCTCCAAATACTTAAGAGTCCCATTAAGAACAGGATGTGATCTGCAATTCTTACCGAACACCGAAGGAATCTAACATCTGGCTTCAACTGAACTTGGTATTCCTTCCCCGTATCAGTTCTCCACTCCATTCAAATCCTCTTCTTATGATACCCTATCAGTTCACTGTGATTTTTATTTATGCTTTGCCTTTCTATTTCTGCTTTTCTTTCTTTTTCTCTGTGTTAAATTCACTGTCAACTTCCTAAAGCTGATATCCTTTATGAAGAGGAAAATCCTATTTTGTCTTCATCACACATACAGAATCTAGCTCAATCCTACCTCTATTGTTCATACCCAAGCATAAGCCACTATCATCTCATCCCTTGGATATTCCTAGTAGTTTTACCTGTTTTTGTCCCCTCCGCTCCCCTATAGATCATCCTTTGCATAACAGTCCCAGAATGATACCTTTAAAATGCACATCAGAAGAAGTCACTCCTCTGCCAGACCTTTCAATGGCTCCATTTCATTGTAAGTCAAAGTGCACATGAAGACCAGAAAGATATGGCTGGATCTGGTCCACTTCTCACTTCCTCACCTTACTGTCTCTGACTTGACCTTTTTCTCTTCTCATCTTTGTTTGATCCATTCCACCTCCATTAACCTTGGTGGTGTTGATGAAATATTCCAGGCACATTGTTACCACAGGCTTTCCCCTGGCTGTTCCTCCTGTGCATCCCTCTGATATCCACATGGCTCATTATCCCTGCTCCTCCACATGGTAAGCAAATGTTGGCTTCACTTGGAGTCCCGTCCTAATTTGTGGCATCACATTCCCTATCTCTTGTCTTATTCTACTTCCTTGTTTCCCTAGTATCCATCACTTTCTAATAAACTGTACTTATTTTACATCTAGACTTTCTGCTTCTAAGTCCTGGGCTTGATTTATATACAGACTTTCTGTCTGTAGTGTTAATGCTATGGTATGGATATGGTTTGAGCACAATCCAAAAGGGCTTAAGCATTGGGAGCTTGGTCCTTAGCGTAGCAAAGTTACAAGGGGGCACCTCATGTGAGGTCAAGAGGCTGGACCATTGCTGCACAATGGCTCCCTCTCTCACCACGTAGCCTTTCTACTTTTTCGCTCTGGTGCTGTCCACCATGAAGTCCTTGCCAGAGATGAGCTGATGCATGCGCCATTCCAGGCTGTTGAATCTCTAGATTAGGAGCCAAATAAAGTTATTTTTTAAATAAATTAACCAGCCTGAACTAATTCATATGAACAATAAGAAGTTAATTAAAGGAGCTGGCACCAAGAAAGCAGTAACCCTTATCTGTTTTGCTGAATAATGCATCCTAAACTGACTGGACAGAGTCTAGTCCTCAGGAAATTACATTTCATGCAAAATGACATCCTCTTCCTATGTCCTGTAACACAGATGATGTCTGAATCATGTCTTGGCACCTGTCACATATGCATTACCTTACTTCAATTTTAGCACCTACAATCTGCCTCCTTAACAGGACTATAAGTTTGTCCAAGTGACATCTCTCAGTGATATAGACTGTTTTCTTTAACACATCATTCTAATTTTCTGTTATGAAGACTGCTTCCTCCCCCCAGCTGTCAGACTACATAGGTCCGTTTGGGATAGCATTAACCTCACCTTATGGATGGATATGTGGTCCATTCTTATCTGACAGAACATGACATTATACTAGCAACAATATGTGTTGATATCTAGGCTGAAGCAAGGTATTTATGGGGAACAAGAAGCACTTTTTCTATTGAGATTGCTAACACTTCTAGCATTTGTTCTTATCATTATTCTATAGTTTGGATCTTGAATGTTTCCCAAAGGTCCATGTATTAGAAACTTGGTTCTCAGCCTGTTGCAAAGGGGACATGGTGGCCTTAAGTGTTATGGCCTATGGGGAGCAAGTTAGGTCATTTGGATCATCCCTTGAAGGGGCTACTGGGCCCTTGTGCCTTTTTTCTCTCTTTGCTTCCAGTCACCACGAGAGCAAGTGGCTTCCTTGTTGTATTTCCCCTATCATGTATGGTGCCAGCTCAGGTCCAAAGAGACAGAGCCCAACAGGCAAGACTCAAAATTTCCGAAGTTATGGCCCTAAACAGACCTCCCCTGCTTGCCAGCTGTTTGTCTCAGGCATTTGATCACAGTTGTGAAAAACTGAGAACACATGCTACTTGTTGACTTCCTGTCTGGATCAAAGTTGTAACAGAAAAGTAGTGGCCAGTGATGGAGAGAAGGGTATTTGGGAAAATATCACCTAGGAAGTCCAGACCTAGAATTTCCAGAACCTGTGCCAAAATGCTGTTTGTTTTCTAAGGACAATTTTACTAATAGCTCTTACGTTACTTATGTAATCTCAGTCTTATTTTATATAGGACTCAAAGAGGCTCACAAAAGTACACATAACTTTAAAACCAAAATAATTTTAAAATAATTGAAAACAATAAGAGGAAAGACCTAAATAGAAGAAAAAAAACAAATGAGTCCACAGAGAATCTGCTAGGGATTCCTGCTTACTTTCAGTGATAGGCCACATATTTAAGAAACAAGGTGAAAAGTGATAGGTTACAGACAGAGTATAGACTGCTAAATGACCATGGCCCTAACTCAACATGGCCAAATCCCCAAAACAACAGCTTGATCTCTCCAATGACCACTTCCTTCTCTGTCCCTATTCCAGCCCTGAGTACAACTTCCTTTCACCTTTCTTGCCCGTGCAAAGGAGGCTCCACTCAGCTCCTGTCTTGCTAAATCTGTCCTCAAACTCTGCCCCTAGCAAAAGTCGGTAAAATCTAATCCTCTCTGTCTCAGGTTAGAGGATCTGTGCATCTTCCTGCCCTCAATCCTCTGTGTGCTTAGACTTAATAAAGGCTTCCCCTTCTCCTTTTTT
>PVKA01009215.1:0-69388 GCA_004027165.1 Ctenomys sociabilis | reverse complement strand
GGGGGGGGGGGGGCATTCACAGTCCTGCTGGCCATCTCCATGTACCCCGCGCCCCTCCACCCTGTGGCCACCCCTGTCCATTCCCAGTCTGCACCCGAAACTTCCCGCACCGCTCTTCAGGCCAGTCCAAGACCACCCTACCAAAACCAGAGACTCTCCCTGCTTTACTTTTAGCTCCTTTGCTCTCCAGCGGTAAGTCCCTTCAGCAGTCTGACACCGCACATTGTGACACCGCGGGCTCCTCAGGAGTGGCCTCTGCGGAGGGGCTCCGCCCTCCCCACTCCCCCACCTCTGAGGCTGCTTTCCCTCTCCCTCCTTCCCTGGCCCATTCTTCCTTTCCTGCTTATCCTGCTGTCCCATCACCCCTGGGCTCCCCCCTGCTTCCCGTTCCCTCGTTCCCTCGCATTACTGTCTCTTTTCTCCTTCTCCTCTCCTTCCTTGCTACCAATGATACTCAGTGGGGTGGAAGAAAGGGCTTCGCGGAGCTGCTGTCGCGCTCTCTGCAGGTTTTTCCTCTACCAGAAGCTGTCACCTCCTCCGTGCCTGGCTTTAGCTTCCTCTCTAATGCCCAAGGTGGGATGGGGCCTCTCCCAGGCGTGGCATTGTTGTTGATTTTCCCCACCTGCATAGTGCTTACTACACTGCATCATCCATTTCTTTAAAAGATCTATGTTTTTAAATCTATTTTTTAAAATTATGTATTCATTGATTCAGGGTCTCGTTACACAGTCGGGACTCATAGTGGTTCTCCCGTCTCAGCCTCCCCAGCGCTGGGATGACAGGCATGCGCTACCACGTCTTGTTTCAGGGTTCCTGGCTGGCACTGCATGGGGTAGCAGAGATCGAACTCGGGTCCTTGTTCTTGCGAGGCCCGCGTATATGCTGCTAAGCTATTTCCCCAGCCCTGAAACAGGCATTTCATCATCTGTGTTCCCTCTACTGAAGTCAGGCCCCACTTGCATAGCACAATGCTCCACTGCCCCACGCAATCCTTGCTATAGAATCAACAACCCTCAGTGCCAGCGAAAGAGCATAGCCCTATCGCTGTGAAGACTGCAGATACTGGACAGGAAATGGCCAGCAAGGATTTACAGGCATTTAGGAAATTGTGGCTGTGGTGCTGTTTCTCTTTGCTATCCCCGCTGGGCTTCTGAAGGCTGGGGCTGCTTTTTTGCTCCTGGTCATGTTCTCTTTGGAGTTCAGCAACGCTTTACACGAAACAGACGCCTAATAACAGACGCCTAATACATATGATCAGATTAAATATATTTAATGTATTAGGTAAGTAGGACACGTGATTGATTTAATGACTATCTTGAGAACATATTCAATTTTCATACAGCATGGAATTTGCCTTTTTGTTAAGGCATAAGTACATTTCCTAATAGTATTTATGAGAGAATTCTATGTGTTCTGTTGTCTTGTAAATGGTAACTTTTCAGACTTTACCTTTTTTTTCTGCAGAACCAGGGACTGAACTTGGGCCCTTGCGCTTGCCAGGCAGGTGCTTATTCTATTGAGCCATCTCCCTGGCCCCTACACTTGTTTATATTACCAAATATCCATAATTTGGAATTTGAAGTAACTTGCTGAAATATTAAAGTACTTACAGCTGAAAAATTCTGGCTACACATTTTTACTTTATTCTTTTTTTTTGTTTTGTTTTTTCCTTTTATATAGCCTTTACCCCCATAATTTTATTGAAAAACAAATAGCAATGACAGTCTCAAATCAAAATAGTAAGGCAGATTCAGTAATTAATACATTGCATATTGTTTTCTTAGTGGTTATTTGTTGTACAATATGCAGACATGATATTCTATTTATGAACACTGTTAGAGCAGATCCTTCTATTCATTGAATTAAGAGAATGTAGCTGCATATCTATCTTAACTATTCTGAATATACAGATACCAAATGGTCATTCATTTGTATCCCCTGTTCATTTAGTTTTGTCATTTAAGTATTATAGGTATGTCAATTCAGCAAAATAGTCCAGTAGTCCATAACAGTATTGGGTTTTCCGTATGTCTGGCAGTGTCAGAAATTGTTGACTTGAGTCTTTTACAGCTCAACATAATATGGCTTTACTTCTTATACTTTGTTTTTATACTTTTCTGCTGGATGGTTAAGACCAAGATAAAGCAAGACCTATGTAACAAGAATTATAGCTTTTGTATCTGATTAAGGTCAGACTCCCCTCAGGATTTATCCTGAAACCCTGTACTGCAGTATGTAGATCCTTTGTCAGTGTCAGCCATTGTGGATGAGTCACGGCCATTGCTTGACCAATTTGCTCTCTGTGAAAGCCTGAGAGAATGTTTTCTCTCCATGTGACTCTCCTTCGCACACTTTCCATCATCGATCACTTTCCTCTTTGGCCCTATAATCTCCTTGATTAAAAAATTTGGGACACAACTGAGTTGCATGTTGTTACAGTACAGGTTCTCATATGTCCTGAGTCTTAATTGAACTTGAAAGGCTAGGGCCAAAATATTTGCTGTCGTTGGGGCCCTCCTTTTTCTCTAATTTTTGGTCTGCAAACTTAGGTTTTTAACACTCCAGAAGAGAAGCTTATTGTTATTACCGTACATCTTAGGCTGTTGAGCTTAACCTCACTATCCATCTGAATATCTAACATCTTAGGCTTAACATGGAACAGATATTTTTCATCAAGTATTGATATTTTAAACTTTAAGTCCCTACAAAATATAACATAATTTTTTTTAAAAATTAAAATATATTTTAAAAATAGGAATAAACAATTATATATGTTTATACCTAAGTTTAGAAATCTAACCATCTACAGCATTGTAGCAGGACAGTCCCACAACACTCCTTTTCCTGTCTCCTGCTTTCATTCACCACCCCCTTCCTTTTTAAACAATCATCTACCTGAGAGACAGCACGGCAGCAACCGGCGTGTCATGACAGGCAGCACGTATTCAGAAGACTTGAAGCATGAACCTACTATTACACATGGCCACCTTCAGTGCAGTTGTTTAGTTCACAGGTATCAGCATCTATAGTTAGTCAGGATGAGAATCCTTCCAATTAACTGCTAGATTTGAAAATCTTCTGAAGATTATCAGGATCATTGCCTTGCCCACCTTGTATATATAACTGTATGGCTTTGCCTCTGTCATGTTTCCTAGCTCTTCTCCTTGCTCTGTCTTCATTGTCTAATCCTCAGGTTCTTGTTTTCCCTTTGTGTTATACCTTTGTATTTGCAATCCTTCTTTTGAGTTCTTTCACTGGAGACTGTATGATATTTGCACATGTGTATGTGTTCAAGTGGCACCCACTTAAACATGAAGGTTTCAAGTTTATCATTCTTTATAGCTGAGCAATACTCCATTGTATAAAAATACCACACCTTTTTCATTCATTCCTCAGGTGATGGGCATCTTGGTTGTTTCCAAGATTTTGGCTGTCACAAATTGTGCTGGCATAAACATAGGTACACATATATCACTATAATATGATATTTTCAGATCCTCTGGGAAAATTCCCAATAGGGGGATAGCTGATTAAATGGGATTTCCAGTCCTAGTTTTTTAAGGAGTCTCCACACTGATTTCCAAAATGGTTGCACCAGTCTACATTCCCACAGCCTCTCCAACATTTGTTGTTGGTTGATTTCTTATGATAGCCATTCTTTCAGGGGTGAGATGATATCTCAATGTTGTTTTAGTTTGCATTTCATGGATGGATTGCATTTCAGTGATGTGGAGCATTTTTTCATATATTTATTTACCTTTTTAATTCATCCTCTGAGAAGTGTGTGTTCATCTCAGATGCCCATTTCTGGATTGGGTCTTTAACTTTTGGGGTCCTAATGTGTTTTAGTTCTTTATAAATTCTAGAGAGCAGATCTTTGTCTGAATACTTATTTGTCAAGATTTTTTTCCAAATTTGTGGGTTGCCTTTTCACTTTGTTGGTAATTTCTTTTGAGGTGCAAAAGCTTCTCAATAAGAGGAAGTTTTTACTTTATTCTTAAAACTTCTTGTTTTAAAATGCTAAGCATAATTATTTACCTGTTATAAGTAAGTCTAAGTTAAAATTTAAGCTGCATGATGGAAAGTAAATGGGGAAAGATACTGACAAACAATGCCTTGTTTCTTTGTGTTTTGTGTCCTGGGTCTGATCCAGCGTCTCATTTCCACCAGCACTGTTGAAAGAGGCAAAAGTTTCAGTGCTCACTTCTGAAATGAAGATTGAGGGTCCTACAGTCACTGGGGGCTGCCTGGGTGCTGGTTTTCCTTTTGAGAATAGCTGGAAGAAAGCAGTTTCAGAAACACAGAAAACAAGGAAAGGTAATTTCACTTTTACTGTTATTTCCTTTAAGATAATATAGAAATAGTGCTTTGAGTTTACATTTTTTCTAAAGTAGTCAAGAGGGGACCAGGGAGATGGCTCAGTGGAATAAGCACTTCCTTGGTAAGTGCAAGGGCCTGAATTTAATCCCTAGTTCTGCAAATAAATAAATAAATAAATAAATAAATAAATAACTATAAAGTAGTCAAGAGACATTTTACTATTTTTATGACATTTATGCAAGGGTAGTATATAAAGTTACTGGAAAAGAAAAATGGAAGCAAATTAAAATTAATTCAGTGAATAATAGAAACAAATGCTAAGATTGATTTCTTGGGATTGGGGCTATAGGTAGCTCAGTGGAAGTGTACCTGCTTCTGGATTTTAGCCATAGCATCTAAAAAAAGAAACTTCTCTTCAGCTGGCCACGTTGGTGCACACCTCTAATCCCAGCACTTGGGAGGCTGAGGCAAGAGGATCACTGCAAATTGGATGCCAAACTGGGCTATAAAATGAGTTCAAGGCCAGCCTGAACTACACAGTTGAGGCCCTGTCTCAAAGACAAAAAACAAACAAACAAACAACAAGAAAAACCCAAAACAAAACAAAGAGAATGACTTTTTTAAATATTCAGTTCATTACTGTGTCTGTTGGATCACACTTTTTTCCTAGGTACTGTTTCTTTTTTATATAACTCAAATTAGGTTTTTTTTTGGGGGGGGAACCAGGGATTGAACTCATACCCTTGCTCTTGCCAGGGAAGTGCTTATTCTACTGAGCCATCTCCCTATCTCACGTTAATTTTTATATTGATTTTTGTTTTGGGTACCAGGAATTGAACTCATAACCTCAAGGCAGGTGCTCTGCTGCTGAGCTACATCCCTGGTCTAATTTTTATTTTTTATTTTTAGTTTTTGGCGGAACCAGGGATTGAACTCAGGCCCTGTGCTTGCCAGGCAAGCACTTATCGTAGTGAGCCATCTCCCTGGCCCATTTTGGCTAATTTTTGTTAGTTTGTTTGTTTGTTTTGGCAGAACCTGGGATTGAACCTAGGCCCTTATGCTTGCCAAGGAAGTGCTTATTCCACTGAGGCATCTCACCAGCCCTAATTTATATATATATATATGTACATATATATATTGAGGCACCTAAGTAAATCTTCAACAATGCCTTGAATATATCACCTGGAAAGTATCTTATATCCTGCAGTTGCTCCATAGAAACAATATCCTCCTTTACTTTCAATTGGGTTTGTACTTTTCACTTATGTTAAATTCTGCTCTCAGGTTTGTCTGGGGATAGAATTTTTTTTTTTTTTTTTTTTTTTTTTTGCAGAACTAGGAATTGAACTCAGGCCCTTGCACTTGCCAGGCAAACATTTATCTTACTGAGCCATCTCCCTGACCCCTTAATGATTAATTTGTTACATTTTATTATTCATATTAGTGTATAGTAAAAAACATAGTATATATTTGACCAAAGTAATTGTGATAATATTTTTTATTAGAATACACCACAACATTTGATCTAGAAGAGCCTAAAGAACATGTCAAAATGCCACATTTACCAAGATTACCAAGTTGCCAAAAGAGTGTAAGCTCAGCTCCAACAGAGGTTCACAAACAGCTACCACACGCTCACATGGAGATGCCGACAAGCAGGTAGAGCATTGCTATTCAACTCTTGTGTGTGGGGGTCCATTTGTAGCAGTACTGCTGCATGTAGACATCCTTCTGGCCAATGGTGTAATTCTTCCTTGCCTACCATTATTTTTTTTCTATAACAGATTTAATTCATAAAATCTAAGATAGCCATTTTATTCAGATTTGGCTGGCCCTCTTTATTCTAGTTCTTAATCAACTTAATCAAATAGTAACTTTTCTCTGTTTTTTGAAGTGATGTCACCAGAAAAGAATTAAAGACTTCCTTTAAGAAAACCTGATTGCCTTTGCCTAGATCATGCCTGAGAGAACACTGGAATATTTAGCATGAGCAAGTTTAACTCTCTGCAGCGTAACAGGTCTCTGTCCCCCATGCACCAAATCTTATGTTTCAGTTCTAGAATGACTGAAGCAGTGATAGGGAAGATTGTGGATGGAACCCCGGGTTAATTAGAGATCAACACTGACTATTAGAAATGAATTGTTCAGCTGGAGAAGTCTCCCTGACTTTGAATACTGCTGTTTAGAAATATTCCCCACTAATAAATCAGACCAGGATACCAGTAAAAGAAAAATCTTTCTCAAGAAGATCTATCTATAAGTTATAGCTAATAGTCTTGTAGTCTGTTCAGTGTCAATTTATTTGTTTGTTTATGTATCAGCTAGTTATTGAATATCTATTACTTGTTCACTTTGTCAGCCTTAAAGATTGGAAGTAATTGGGCCAGGGAGATGGCTCAGTAGAATAAGCGCTTCCCTGGCAAGTGCAAGGGCCTGAGTTCAATCCCCGGTTCCGCCAAAAAAAAAAAGAGATTGGAAGTAATTATGGCATTGCACGTTGCAACTTTCTTTAGGGGAGTATTTGTATTTTCATGTTATCTTCCTGCCATAAATCACTTTAAAGTCATCTAACTATACATAGCACTCATGATTGGAATCTTAGAATATGCAGAGTCTGCCAAAACATGTCTACACAGTCCAGCAGTTGGCCACACCAGCAAACATCTAGAAGCTGACAGCCACTGCTCTGAGCACCTTTGTAATTGTAGAGGCCAAAGGTGACTTGTACTGAGCTCATGATGTATCAATAAATTTAGTATTAAAACATTTACACAAAAATATTTACACAAGGTTTTCTTTATCTGATATATACATTTTTTTGAGTGGACTTTTGTATTGCTTAGTCAAGTGCGCTGGAGCACACCCACAATCCCATCATTCTGGGAGGCTGAGGTAGGGCAACTGAAAATCTGAACCAGACCTGAGCTACTTAGCCATTTCATGAGACCCTCATCTCAAAAATTTAAAAAAAAAAACATTTCCTTCCATACATTAGGTTTATTCTTTTATTTTATATTTTTACTTTTTTACTAATTGTAGTGAAAAAGAAATAGCAATGAGACAGTTTCAAAACAGGTTAGTAGGACAGCTACAGTGATTAATACATTGCATATTGTTGTCTTTGTAGTAGCTATTCAGAGGACAAGATGCAGACATGACATCTTGTGTAAACACTATTAGTACAAATCTTCTCATTGAACTAAGAGAAAGTAGCTGTGTATCTACCCATATATATTCACTACAAAATGATCCTTCTTTTATATCCCCCTTTTTGTTTTGTTTTGTCAGAGATGGGTATTCCGTTGCCATTCAAATATTGTAGATGGTTGAGTTAAGCAAAATGACCCAGTATAGTCCAGTAGTCCATCATAGTAGTGGATCTATAAGCAGAACTGGCAATGTCAGAAGTTGTTGACTTGAGCCTTTTACAGCTCAGCATATTAATATGGCTTTACTTTTTATACCTCATGGTTATACTTTTCTGCTGGATGGTTGAGACCAAGTTAAAGCAAGACTTACATAACTAAAAACATAACTTTTGCTATCTGACAAGCTCAATCAAATCCCTGCAGGATTTACTCTGAAACGCTGTACAGCAAGTGACTCTAGGTGACTCTCCTTAGACACACTCTACATTGTCAATCACTTTCCTCTGCGGCCCCATAATCTCCTTGAATAAAAAATGTGGGACACACCGAGTTACAGGATGTTACAGTACAGGTTCTCTTATGTCCTGAGTCCTCACTGATCTTGAAGGGGTAGGGCCAAAATGTTGGCTAACATTGTAGCTCTTCTTTTTCTCTAATTGCAAAAATAAATAAAAAGGGGGGAGGCTGGAAATGTGTGAAGACCCTGAGTTCAGTCTGCAATAACACACACACACACACACACACACACACACACACACCCCCGCACGCATGCACTCACAGGAAGTGGAAGGATGGCAAGGATGTGGAAAGAAGGGGAACTATCTGAACCACGAACATGAAGCCTTCTGGGGACAGGCAGACCACGTTGTCACCAAGACCCCTCCTGCCAAGGCGGCCTTTGGGAGGTGCGCGGCGCAGGGCACCGTTTCTTCATGTGGCCTTCCTCCAACATGAGCACACCTTACAGAAGGTAGAAGTGTGGGAAGCACCCCCTGAACGAGCCCATTTTGCCTCCTAGCTGTGAGTCTTCCTGTTGCTTCTTGCTGTTTCCACTTTGTTGTGCTTGTTTTACCTGTGTGATTGTTTTTCATGTGTGTGGGGGTTGTTATTTCTAATCATTTTACATGGACTCGAATGAAGGGTAGTACAAGTGCACTTCATTCATGTGATGACAAGTGTCCTTCATATATAAAGCGGAATAGTGGTGACTAGATTGCTTACAGTATGACGTGTTTGTGAGATGCCTGCGCTTTCTTCACGCCGCGTCTTCAGCATAGCCATTGTCACCAGAACACAGCAAGCTGCTGCAAGCGCTTCACTCCGCCCTGCACACTGCGCAGCGCCCCATGAAAGACCAGCCTTGGCCCAGGAGGGAAGTACTCTTGTTTGTGCTTCGCTCTGTGTGTAAACACCTTAATTTCTCTTCCTCTCTCCATGTATGAATATTTGATTTAAACACGCTGACAAAAGTGTCATGGTTTCTCAGATTTCTCAGTGGTCATCAAGAATTTTCAGGGAATCTCACAGCACACTTTGAAAGTATAAATGATAGTAATCTCAGAGGTAAAGAGTATTTAAAAGTTACTGCTGACTTTTTTAGTTTAATATGATTATATGAAATCTGGAGTTCTTAGGATGGATTCAACCAGAATGGTTTCCCTTAATGATATTAGTATCATTAATATCAAGGTCTATTTCAGTAGGAGCCAGAGTTATTTAGAGGGCCAACTCATTGGGGCTCTTCCTAGAGATCCAGGAGCTGTGCTTCTTCTCATTATTCCCAATGAAAATGTCCTAAAATAAAATGATAATGAATTTTAGATTGTAGTGATCAATACATTAAAAGTACACAAATAAGGAATTATCGATGTCTGGCGTGCATGGAACCTCTTAGTCTTGGTTTTCCACCTTTTACCATTGCTTGAGTCATGACCACAAGGAGTTAAAACAAAGAGTTATAGAAGCTGGAGTGGTGGCCAAGAGGAGTGTGTTCGCACTGGTTTCTGGTTGGATTAGCTATAATGGAGAGTTTCTTTACCCATTTTATGTAATTTCCACGTGAGATCCTTGAGCAAATTAGTTTAGGGCTGAGGTGTAGCTCAGTGGGAGAGTTTATGCTTAGCATGTTCAAAGCCTGGTGTTTGATCCCCAGCAAAACAAAAATCAAGACCACCAAGTATTTCACTGTACATTTGTGTCTTGCCTCTTTCTCCTTTTCTTCTTCTTCTTCTTCTTCTTCTTCTTCTTCTTCTTCTTCTTCTTCTTTTCCTTCTCCTCCTCTTCCTTCCTTCTTCCTCTTCCTTCTCCTCTTCTTCTCCCTCCTTTTTCTCCTGCTCCTCTTCTTTTTCCTCCTCCTCCTTCTTCCTCCTCATTCCTCTTCCTTCTCCTTCTCCTTTATTTTTGTCTTTTATAAAATTAATTTTATTGAGAAAAAAATTGCAATGAGACAGCTTCAGAACAGGTTGGTATTAGAGTTACAATAATTAATACATTACATATTTTGTTGTCTTTGTAATAGTCATTCATAGCACAGGATGCAGACATGATTTTCTGTCCAAACACTACACTTTTGTCTTTTTGAGACAGGGTTTCACTATGTAGTTCAGCCTAACCTTGAACTCATTTATAGCCCAGGCTGGCTTGAAACTTATAGCAATCCTCCTGCCTCAGTCTCCCGAGTGCTGGGATCACAGATGTGTGCCACCATGCCTGGCTTTGTTTGCCTCTTCTTGTATCTTTTAAAGTGAATACATATTCTAGATTGATATGTGAGCAATTTTATAATAATATATAATCCTTAGGATAAAGAAGACTAAGAAGACATGTACCATGGTTCCACTTGAAAATAAATCAAAAGGTAAAGTGATTCATTTTTTCTAATCTTTCATATTAGGGTGTCATATTGTGTTACTTTATTTTATTTTGTTTTGTTTTGTTTGAGACAGTGTCTTGGTATGTAGTTCAGGCTAGTTTTAAACTCATTACGTAGCCCAGGCTGGCCTTGAATTCATAGCAATTCCCCTGCCTCAGCCTCCCAAGTGCTGGGATTACAGTGTGCACCACCACGCCTGCTTGAGTGTCACATTCTTATTTTGTTTTTAAACTCATTTTCTTCTTACTGTTTTGCTTTGTTAAGGAGTTATTCCATAAACTTAGTGGATGTTGCATTCACTATCTGCATACATTTATAAATGTCAGGACTCCAGAACGAGCCTTTGCTTCTCACTTCAGCCAATGAACAGCTTACACGCTGGTCTTGTGGTTTTAGTTTTCTGACCTTTTCAATCTTTCAGCACTGTAACAGAAGCTGAAAACCTTGAACTCTAATCATTTTCATTTTTTTTATTTTTTTTTTTTTATTTTTTTTATTTTTTTGTCTTTTTGAGACAGGGTCTCACTATGCAGTTCAGGAGGCAGTAACTCCTTTTGCCCTGCAGACTAATGTGTGAATTTCTTAGCCTGGTTTGAATTTTTAACCACCTTCCTTTAACTTCCTATTCTAGCATTATCTCCTAACAAGACTTTTTATGAATCTTACGTACTGAAGACACTTCACTATACAAATTTATTTACATGTCAATACTTTGGGTCCCCAAAAGCTACCCTTAAGTCAGTTTATTCCTAAATCTGTGGTTCGTAAAGGTGATTACCCTGTATACACTGGGATGTATTCCTGCTGTATTTGAAGAAAGAGTTGTCCTTTGAGATTCTTAAAATTGTGGATTCTCTTCTTCATATCTCTGATACATTTTATCAGAATTTTGTTTTTCAAAAGTAAAAGAATAAGCACTTGCCTGGCAAGTGCAAGGTCCAGAGTTCAATCCCTGTATTGTGAAAAAAAAAAAAAAAGAAAAAGTAAATGCTGAAAAATCGGCTGATTGAGGTTATCACAACTTTTAACGATGTCTACAAGATTATAGAGAACTTCCTAGCAGCTCTGTCATACTGCCTCACTCTCTACTTTCATGTGTTGCATGAGCTATTGTACCAAGGGAACATCATACATGCGCCATAGTGTACTTATAGCACTTGTGTTCTACAATAACCTCTTAGCAGTTGCTTTGGGTAATTTTACCCAAAATTAATGGCAAAGATTCTTGAGCCATATGGACTAAGGTTTTTCATTTGTCAGTTATGTCTTCCTGTCTTTCATCCACTATTTGTGTAGGCCAGGATTTTCCAACTGTAGTGGTCTTAGCATTTTGAACCAGATGATTCTTAGTCCTGTGTTCTATTTTGTGCAGCATAGGTTGTGTAGAATCTGAGTTCGGCTGGGTGGCACATGGCTGTGATCCCGAAGCTGAGGCGGGAGGCTGAGGTAGGTGAATCAGTGGGTTCAGAACCAGGCTGGGCTACATAATGAGCTCAAGGCTGGGCTGAGCCACATGGCAGGCACTTGCCTTAAATAAAGGCCAACCCACACAAAACCAAGGCAAAACATGACTGAATCATCCATTGCACTCACCCACTAGATGCCACTAGCATCCCTCGGTTGTGAAAATAAGAAGAACATCTGCAAAGATGGCCAGATGTTCACAGGTAGCAGTCCCCCACAGCAGAGAACCTGGTCTGAGTGTAAGACCTGTAACATTATGTTATTAGGTGCTAGTCCTTCAGACTGCCACAAGATTCATCCTTTATTTCTGTGTGTCATTTATCAGTTTAAGATCTTTTAAGCCTTGTTTTTCATTTTTATCATAGTTATAGTTGTCTTCTTTTAGCTCATGCATCACTTCAAATGAATAAAAATTAAAATTATTGCATAAAGCCTCTATGGACAATCTTAGTGGCTCCTGCCTCAGCCATCTCCCTGACCCTGCTCTGGATTTCTACCAACAAGTGGCATAAGATAAAAATGTAAGTGTTAATCAGAGCAAAAGACATTTTGTTGGAGCTGGGGAGATGGCTCAGTAGAATAAGCACTTCCCTGGCAAGCTCAAGGGCCTGAGTTCAATCCCCATTTCTGCCAAAAAAAAAAAAAAAAAAAAAAAAAAGACATTTTATTGTAGTGGTGTTTTTTCATTTTTTGGTATTGAGGATTGAACTTAGGACCTTGTGCTTACTAGGCAGGCACTTATACCACTAAGCCATCTTCCCAGCCTTTTTGTCTGTTTTGAGATAGAGTCTCACTATGCAATTCAGGATGGCCTTGAGTTCACTTTGTAGCCCTGGCTGTCTTGAACTTGCGACAATCCTCCTGCCTCAGCCTCTTGAATGCTGGGAAGGCATTTGTTTTTCATCTCACCCCAAATGAACATAGCAGTCTATTTTCCAAGAAGCCAAATTTCTGACTTTTCCAGGGTTGGTACTGCTATGGTTTGGATATATGTGTCCCGCCAAAACTTATGGTGGAACCTACTACCCAATGGGACAGCATGCAGAGGTGAGGCCTTTAGGGACGACTGTCGTGAGGGCTTTGCTATATGAGAAGATTATTGCTTTCTCTCTCTCTCTCTCTCCTCTCTCTCTCTCTCTCTCTCTCTCTCTCTCTCTCTCTCTCTCTCTCTCTCTCTCTCTCTGTCATGGTAACAGGGATCAAACTTAGGACCTTGTGTTTGCCAGGCACTCTGGGGATAGAACGCTCGCCACTGTGCTCTGCCTAACCAGGTGCTTTAGCCTGCTGAGCTATCTGGCCAGCTTTAATATCTTTCAGTAGGAATGGTGCTTGCTGTAGGTGTGTAGGTCTCCTTCATAAGTAAAGAAGCTGTCTTTGATTTTCTTTCTCATATGTGAGTTTAATTTTGTCAAATGATTTTCCCTAATTGATGGAGGTTATCATATTAGATTTTGTTTGATTCTTTTGTTTTTGTGTGGTGGTATTGGGAAACTGAACCTCCCCCTTCTTTTTTGTTTTTGTTTTTCAAACAGAGTTCTCCTTGAGTTGCTATGTCTCTCAGGCTGCCCTTGAACTTCTGATCCTCCTGTGTCAGCCCCCTGGTGCTGGGATCACAGGCATGTGCCACCACACGCAGCTTTATTAAATAATTTTTTAGAGTGACTTGCTGTTGTAGTCACAGGAGGTGTTTTAGAAAGTAGGGATTGATGCTTCTTTTTCAAAGTTGGTATTATACAAAGATCTTGTAATATTTTATAGTCATTTGTAGAGTGATTATTTCACTCACTATGTTCCATGCGTGCTTAATTTAATCTTAGTGATGTTGTTCCCTCTAGATTCTGGCTTTAGTGACCCTCTCACTGGAGCTTCATCTGAGTACTTACAGAGACTTTCCAGGCTGGCCATATTGGAATATGATACCATTCGCCAAGAAACGAACAAAAAATCCAAAAAAAGCAAGAAACGAGAGCTTCCAGACTGCTGACAAGTATCATACAATGCAATGCTTTCTTCACTTGCTCTTAAGGTTCATGTTTGCACTTTTCCTTTTTTTAATTAAGTATGTGATATAATGTGCAGTGATTTACATGAAATGTAAATATTAAATAGGAAATAAATATTTTATGTTACATATGGAATAATTTTATTTTGTTAACATTACAAAGATACAAAGGTTAAATTATGGGAACATAAGCAGAAGAAAATCATATTCCGTGGATTTAATTAATTAATTATTGCCATCCTGGAGACTGAGCCAAGGACATTTGCACTAGGTACATACCCAGCCTTTTTATTTATTTGCTTTTATTTTGAGCCTCTCAGAATTCTGGGAATATAGGTGTGTACCATCATAGCCTGGCTTGAAGTCTTTTTTTGGGGGGCCAGCTCAGCCCACCCTGTGGCTGTGGCTGGTGTGGCATGTGGTGCGGGGAATTGAACCTCGGTCCCTGAGTGTTTGCCTTGATGATATCTTTTGATTTATTTTAATAAATATTTTTAAGTGCCAGTCTGGTGTTATCAGTTTATCCTCCCTCTGAGCACTTTTGCTGAGGGTTACCAGTTTCTTCCACCTCTGGGCTCTTGTACTGGAGATGATGAGGACTGAAGCTGATGACACAGCAGTGAAGTTCATTAGCACAAAACAAAGCACTTTCTTTGGGACTTGAAGAGAGGAGATTATGGTGGATTTGGGCCCAGGGGTTATGTGTGGATTTTGATGTGGATATGAAACAATGCAGCTGCCGCTTTTAACAAGGTCCCTGGCGTCAGGAGGGCAGACTTCCCCATACCCTACCTTACCAGGGCTTATTATTGATAGATTTTAGAGGCAATAGCAATGGCAGTGGCAGCTGCACAGCACAGAAGCAGAAATAGGGGGAGGGAAAGCCTTTATTAACTCTAAACACATGGAGAGGACCAAGGGGATGCAGATAGGCAGATCCTCTGACCTGAGACAGGGAGCCTGAGACTTTATTTTTGCTAGGGGCGGAGTTTGCGGGGCAGGTTTGATGGCACACAAAGAGCTGATTGGAGGCTCCCTTGTGTGGGCAAGAAAAGTAAAAGGAAGTTGTACCCAGGGCTGGAGTGGGGAAGGAGGAGGAAGTGGTCATCGGGAAGATGAGCTGTTGTTTTAAGGACTTCAGCCATACGAGATGACCACCAAAATAATTCAGCAATTCATACTAGGGCCATAATCTATCCATTATCATCTCAATTTACCCAGGCCCTGGCTTATTTTTGTGTTGCCTAGCATTGTGCACAATGAACTTTGCTAGTTGTTGCATAAGTTTCATGGAAGAGTAAGATTTTGTTGGGGTTAAAAAAGGGGTGTCAATAAAAATTCCTTCTTTTTCCTCCCAATTGAGTTTGGAAGCTGTTGTGAGATGTTTAGCCACGTGAAAATGACGAGATGAGTTGAGTTTGCTCGGAAAACCCAGATAGACCATTCTACCTCAGCCAGGTGGCAACAGTGGGATTCCCACTGCAGAACTTCAGAATCTGACTGCCCTGGACTCAGCTGCACCCTCTGTGCAGACGGGCAGATCCCCGAGGTCAAGGGAGGATGGCCAAAGACTTCCTCCAAGTCCACCTTCACGGAGAGGAGGAGCAAGGACGAGGTCCACAGGATAACCCTGCTCAAGAAAGCTGGAGGAGTGGAGAGAAGTGGATGCCTCTGTGCTTCCCTGAGAAACCAAGGCTGCCAGTGACTGATTCTATGGAGTGGAGAGTCACAGCACATTACGGAGGTGGACTGGGGCATTCTGGGAGGGCTTTGCAGAAAACACGGTGCTTGAAATGGGCATTAAACACAGGAAAGACGAAAAGGGAGGGCACTGCTGAAGTGATGGGAAGACGTAACCAAAGGCGTGCTGTGCGCTTGGGAGTTTTGCACTGGGACGGAGCACTAGGTGGCGTAGCACATGCTGGCAGCGGCTGAGCCAGAGCCACACTGTGTGACTTAACAGGTGAGGGCTGTGGTAAACCAAGAATGTTGTCCCTTTTAATAGAGGCCTGGCTACCTAGCTTCAGCTCTTTGTGCCATGTGGGTTTAGAGAAGCCAGATACTCCAACTTTTCATAAAAAGTGAGATATTTTTGAAACCTTCCAATATATAGATGTTAGCAATTCACTTAAAACAAGCAACTCTCTCAAAATTTAATGCCAACCAAAGAAAATTGTATATGCAAGCTCAACCTGGCTTTGTGGAAACCATCTTCACAAGCCAGGGGACAAAGAAAGAGAAAGGCCAGCCAGGCTCAAAGAATAAATAGATGCGAAATGGTAGAGCACTTCAGATGGCATGCGTGAAGCTATGTTTAGATGCAACATAAGATAACAATGTGAAATTTTGAGATGAAAGCAAATTATTCCTTTTGTGATTTAGGAAGATTCATCCAAGCATGCTGAGCGGCTGGATTGTAATGGGAGGAGGTCGAGGTGGGGAAATCATTCAGGTCATCATGGAAATTAGGGGCGGAATCTGGGAGATGGGGGTTGAAGTAGGAATGGGAAGGAGGGACTGGATAATGGATCGAAGGCAAAGGACTGAAGGTCAACTGTATAAATATAGGATGTCAGGGAAGGAAGGATGGACACTAACTGAGATTTCCACTCTTAGCAACGAGAATCTCGCAGGCAGACATGCTAGTTTGGGAGAAGTGCAACCTTGGGTATGTCCAGTTGGAGGTGTGAGCAGGACAGCCTCATAGAGAAGCCAAACATGGATTTGAAAAGTTGGTCTTTAGTTTTGAGAAGATATTAAAGCAAGAACCTTGAGAAACATTTGCTTTCTTAATTTAAAAAAAAAAATCTTTTCCAAAGATTGCTTTCCTTTTTTTTTTTTTTTTTTTTTTTTTTTTTGGTGAAACTTGGGATTGAACTCAGGCCCTTGTGCTTGCCAGGCAAGCATTTATTCTACTGAGCTATCTCCCCGGCCCAATGCTTTCCTGATCTAAAAAATAAAAAGTAGAAAAATGAGCTCAAATCTATACAGGATGGGAGGAGATAGAAAAGGGGGGGGGGGAGAAAAAAGAAAAAGGAAGTCATCACAGATAAAAGAGAATGTCCTTGCATGCCTTGTATTTATTCATACACATATAAAAATATGCAGTTCCTAGGGGATAACTAAGTACACATAATGACTATGTTTGTGTTTACATGTGATTTTTTTTTTTTTTTTTTTTTTGAGACAGGTCTTGCTATGTAGTTCAGCCTGGCCTTGAACTCATAGAAACCCTCCGGCCTCAGTCTCCTGAGCTCTAGGATGACAGGTGTGCGCCATCACACCTGGCTCCTAAATATGAGGAGTGATTTAGGTTTATCCTTCTTGTCTTCTGTTTACTCCTCCAAGTATATCCAGTGGTTTAAAAAATGAAGGGCCAGCCAAATAGCTCAGCAGATTAAATTGCCTGCAAGCAGGTGCAGGAGCTAAGGTTTGACCCCTGGGCCTGCCATGCTGGCCCCACCTCCAGGGTACACTGAGAAGGCAATTGAGACTGGGCAGGGTGGTGTGTGCCTCTAATCCCAGCTCTTGGGAGGCTGTAAACAGGCTGATCACTATGAGTCCAATCTAGTGGTGAGACCCTAAACACCCTGTAGGCCCTTCCCTAAAATACTAAATAAATAAATAAATAAATATTAAAAACAAATTTTAAAAAATGAGATACAGGAGAACAGTTCCTCTCCTGGAGGAGTGACCTGGAAGGAATATCTTCTTCCCCGCTCCTGCCTTGTGCCCTGCTCCCTGACCACCAGAACAAGAGCAGCATTTCTTCTGCTACGCCCCTCTGCCGTGCTGCTTCCAGTTCTGGAGACAGCTGATCACGCCCTGTAGCCAACAACCAAACTAAAACCTTCCTCCTTTAAGTTGCAGGTGTCAGGGGGTTTTGTCCCAGTGAGGAGGAAAAGGGCTGAGGCAGAGGATCTTCCTTCTGCAGCCCTCGAACAAGTGGACTTGAATATGCTTATAGCATGAGTAATCTCTGAGAGGCAGGGAGATGGGGTGGAGAGGGCAGCAACCCTGTAACGGGAAGGCCTTGGAGCAATTGGAGAAAGCCACTAGGACGGTCTGCTGTCACGGGCCACCACCAGGAAAAGGCATAGCAGTGGCTGGTGACCAGCACACATGGCATCTGAGCAAAGGAGGTCTCCTATATCTGCCCCTTATTCAGCCTTCATTTTGTATTCAGGAGTCCTGTCTTCTAGCTGTTCTCCCTGTGCTTTGTGATTCTGAGTCCTGAACCCAGAGCCTTGTGCATGCCACTCTACCACTGAGCTACACCACTGGGCCTAATGGGGATGAGGTAGTTGTTTGGGGGAAGTAGTAGGTGCTCTGAAATATCTCCCTCAGCTTGGAGGCTTGGGGTCCCCAGTGCAGCAAAGTTAGGAGGTGGGCTTGTGGGGAGCCACTGTGCCCTGAAAGATGTGATCTCATCACCCTGAGGTCCAACCTCACCACCCACCCAAAGGCAATGGAACCAAGTCACCATGGACTAAGCCTCCCAAAATTGTGAGCCAAAACAAACTCTTCAGCTCTTAAGTTGATTTTCTCAGGTATTTTGTTACAGTGACAATCATCTATTTGACATAAGTCCCAACCCCTTGAGTTGTTTTATCCCTCTAGCCTCCCTCCTCTTCAATTGTGACTTGGATCTGTCTTGAAAGTTAAGGTTCTACAGCTTATTTTTTCTCAAAAAGATGACAAGTGATAGTTGCAAATTCTCCTCCTCTCTTTCATGGTAGGCTTGGTCTTTTAGATTTTTCATGGTGTAGTACCTGCAAGATAAACACACTTGGTCTTGGTAATGTGGTCGCTCCTCTGGTGCTTATGGTCTGATATGACATTCAAGTAAAGCTCCCTTCCCCCACCCCCACGGATGATGGCAGGAAGGAAAGAGAAGAGGGAGCTGAAAATTCTTGTCCTTCCTTGATAATAAATAGTAATAATTACCACTCAGATGGCTCATTATTAAGCAGTTACTCAGACTGAATGGCTACTGTCTTCCAGGTACATATTATATACTGGAATGGTTTGAAGTGGCTTTCTCAACAAATGTGTTTTTGTCTTCATCCCTGGGACCTGTGCATGTGACCCTAGTTGGAAAAAGGGTTTTTGCACAAACCATCAAATTAGGAGCCTGGGATGTGATAGTTGTGGAGAATCATGGTGGGCCCTAAATCCAACGGCAAGTTTTTGTACAAGATAAAGGGACCCAGAAGAAGAAACCAGGTGAACACAGGAGCAGACTGAAGCCTCACCCACCACTTTGCAAAGCCGCCCATCACCTGGTGCTCCCCCAAGCTGGGCGGGGCCGGGGTGACTCTCCCTGACTGCCTATGGGAAAGCTGGCCTTTGCTCAGGCTTCTTCCATGATCGGGTGGGTGAGAGTAGTTTCTGCTGTTTTAAGCCACCTCATTTGTGTGCATTTGCTTTGGCAGCACTAGAATCGCAAACTAATGCTGTGCGTGCATTATTTCTAATCCTCACTACAACTGGTAAAGAGAAGAAGGTATTATTTTCCCATCTTATAAACAAAGGATGTACAATTTAGTAAGTTACTCAAGTTCCCACAGCCAGTACGTTGCAGAGCTGGGGTTTGAAGTCGGGCTTGGCTGAGCCCCAGTCCAAGCCTCTGCACCTCAGCACAGTGCTGTTTGGATTAAAGCGTGTTCTTGTTCCCAAAGTGCTCTTCTGTGTTTCAGGCTTCTGGCAGGCTCCTGCTTGCCCTGTTCAGATCCACGCATTCTGTTACATTTAGATGATGGGTTATTTGTGTTGGGCACTAGGTGAAGGTTATAGTTACAGAACTGATTTTCATGATTTCCACCTTCTTTTCCCTATGCAGGGCTCTAAGCTTCAGGGAAGAAAAGCCTCACCTTTCTGAAATATTGCAGACCCCTAAATAATACTTTAAAATTTTAGAAACCAGCATCTTTGCATTTATGGATTTGAAAAACCCATTCACTGGCCGGCTTGGGGGGTTCCATCCCCTGGCCTGCTGAGCCAGCCCTGCCCCTGGGGCACGCTGAGACTGGGCGAGGTGGCACATGCCTGTAATCCTAGCACTTGGGAAGCTGTAAACAGGAGAATCACTACAAGTCCGATCTAGCAGTGAGACCTTGAACACCCTGTAGACCCTTCCTTAAAATACAGAAAAAACAACAACATTCATTTGCATTTTAGTGGTGTGTGTGTGTGTGTGTGTGTGTGTGTGCATTGCAACAGTAAGATACCTTACTATCGGCATGGTGGGCCTTTATAAACCTCCCTCTCAGTTCATCATAGACGCGCACAACTAGCTACATAATCTCAAGTGCTTAATACTTTACTGGTTTTTCTCTCTGAATATTTCTGCTTTTGCAAAGAATGGGACTGCTGCCTGGAATTATGAAGAACTGGCTGCTCTTTGAACGGGCTTGGGGTGATGAATCAGTGACTGATGTCAGCAACAGCCCCAAGTCATAAGACAACTGACTTAAGACTTGCTTTAGAATAAATATTTATGATTCTTCCTGCAGTTCTTGCTTCTTAATGCGTGGTGTTTTCAAAATGCTTACAGTCCGGGTAGTGACTGATGCTTCTGTATAAGAGGCCTAGAAATTACCGTCAGTACCTGTACCTGGTGATCTCACCAAGAGGATTAAGTTAGACACAGAAAATACATGTACTCACCAGCACAGGCACAATTTACAGTTCTTGGGATACAAGTGGATACTTACCCGAAATGCGCATGTGCGCACAGGAGTGCTTTCTGATTCACTGAGAGTGTTTGGTTTGCGCTGTGTTTTTTATCTGAAACTAAAGAGACGTTAGTCTCTAATTTTTCTACAACTAACAAACTGGAATGTAATCTTAGATGATATGTGCATAAAAAGAGGCAAAAAATCTACCTTCCCACACTACATCTTGGTGAAATAATATCCGAGAGTCCTTATCCTTTAGGATAGACTGGTGTAGTGCTGGTGTAGTGAACAGATTGGAAGTCTAGGCTTATAGCGGGTTGTTTTTGATGACAGCAATAAAGAAGATAGAAGAACAGACCCCTGTGGCTCATAGCAAGCTGACTTAATTTAACCTAAATACAGTTTTAATTGGCGTTTTATTAGTATGTTTGTAGTCCATAAAGTTTCTGATTATCATGGGGAATTGGTATATGTACATAATACATTTTAATTCTCTGTTTTTTTAAAAAAATCTCCTGTCCTGCCTTTCTTACCTGTTCCTTCTAACTCTTGGTCCCTTTCTCTCTCTCTCTCTCTTTCTTTCTTTTCTTTTTTTTTTTTTTTTTTTTTTTTTTTTTTTTTTTTTTTTTTTTTTTTTTTTTTTTTTTTTTTTTTTTTTTTGTATTTTAGGGAAGGATCTACAGGGTGTTCAGGGTCTTACTAGTAAATCAGACTTATAATGATCCGCTTATTACAGCCTCCCAAGAGCTGGGATTACAGGTGTGCATCACCATGCCCAGTCTCAATTACCATCTCAGCACTCCCCTGGGGGCGGGGCCAGCACAGCAGGCCCAGGGGTTGAATGCCCAGGCTCTGCACCTGCTTGCAGAAGCTTTAATCCACCGAGCTATTGGGCTGGCCCTCCCCCTTCCCACTTGTAAAAACTCTATTTTCATTATTTCTCCCCTTCAATCCTTTTTTCCCCCATCCCCTTTTCCTATATTTCCCCCTTCCATTTGAAAAAAGATCATCCTACTTTGATTGATTTACTAATTAGAAGATTTGGTGCATACACTTGAAATAATTTCTGACAACTATCACCTCCCCACAACTAAAGATCTTGTGTTCCAGTTTGCCTCTAGAACATCCTGTAAAAGCCTCATGTGCTCAGAGGTAGGGTTTCTGGAAGGTGATTTGACATGGCGACACTGCAGCTGACTCATTAGTAGGAGGCGGGGCTGTTGGAGGTAGACCATGTGGGGTGGCAAGGAAGGGTGCGTTCTCGTCCCTGCTCTGCCCTTAGCTCCTGCTTTCTGGCTGCCATGGTAAGAGCAGCTTTCCTATACTAGGCCCTCGTTGTGCCATCCTTGCTTGGGACCGAGAACGAGAGCCAAATAAATCTCTCTTCCTGGAAGTTGTGGGTGTCAGGTACTGTGTCTCAGTGGTAAGGAAAGTTTCTGTAATTTTAAAAAATTATTGTGATAAAGTATATAAAAATAAAATTTACCATGGTAACCATTTTTAAATTCACAATTCCATGATATTAAAAACATTCGCACCCTCTTGAGTTCTCCTTGTTTAGGTCTGATATCTCTCTTACTGCTTTTTTCTTCTGGGCTTAGCTCTTGCAGTTCCAACACTTAGGTAAGACACTTTTGAAGTGTTGTGTAAAAGAAAGGAGAAAAACAAAAAACAAATACAAACCATCTGGCCCTTGGGGCAGAATCTCTCAGCAAAACCTGAGGAGTTGAAGGAGCTGCTGAGGCCTTGGGCTGTGCTCCCCACCACTGCAGCAAGATGGCTGGCTCTTCTTGAGATGGGTGGGCCAGGTGGCGGGACAACTGTGGGAGGATTGTGGATACTAATCTCTTGGAAAAAAGCAAAAGGTTCCATCTACAAACTCGGGTCCTCCTCAACTTCATGGAAGCCAAACAGATCTTTTTATGCCTTGAGACTCTTCCAGTGTCAAACTCTCATGAATCAAAGTCTGGTTCTATCAATGAAAAAGAGAGGAATAAGTTTTTTGCATTGGTAGACTCTGATCCAAAAAAAAATGATGGAATGTGTAGAAAGGAGAAAAGTCTGTGTCCTGGGACTCAGAGCTTGGGTCCTACATGACAGAGATCTGAGAACTGGAAAGGCCCCAAAATGTGTGCAGCTGATAAATGCTTATGCCAGTGCCCATAAGTGGCAGGGGTAAGGAATCAACCCATCTCATGTTCTGTTTTGGAAAAGACTGGGATTACTTTAACTTCAAAACTGAAAAATGGTCTTAGAGAGGGAGGAGGTTGCAAACTACCAGGTAATGTGGGGGCTCTGGTACTGCTTCTACAACTGGGTAGGACTGAGGGTGAAGAGAGTCCAAATAATATTCTGAGATAAAAACTCAATATGAAGAGCAAGACCTGCAAGAGACAAGTTCATGAGCAAGAAGCAAGAGGGAGTACACATGCTACCTTGAGCACAGGTGTCCCTGTGAAAGTCACAGTGCTCTGGAGATCACTCTTATAATTTAGTAAGATTACACAGAGGTCCACTCCTGGATTCTTTACTGGAAATTGCAGATGGCCTTGGGAGAATATTTCTGTTTAAGCACTCGGTTTCTGTTTGTAGAGAAATGACAGGAATCAACTCAACAGCATTGAGCCTGCTGGGTGGAGACTCTGCCGTGGAATTTGGAGGTGAGTAGGATTTGGTTCTTGCCTTTAAAGATTTTATGTGTTAGTGTGGATGGGGAAGCATGAATAGTTGCAGGAAGGGATGCAAAAATACTTCAAACTAATGTAAACACAGAGCACTTATTTTCTTTAAGACTTTGTTATGTTTGGGGTCTTAAATGTTCCCCAAGAGCATAAGTGTTGACGGCTTGCACCCTAGCTGAGGAAACTAGTGAGTGATGGTAGAACCTTGATGGTGTGGGGTCCTCATGATAGCACTACAGGCTTCATAAGAGGAGAAAGAGAGACCCAAGCACACTTGCAATGTCTGGCCATATGCTGCTCTCTGCCACGTTATGATGCATTAGCAAGGCCTTACCAGATGTGCAGATACCGGCTCCATGTTCTTGGGTTTCCCAGTGTCTAGAATTGTGAGGCACATATTCCTTATAAATTACCCAATTTCAAGTATTTTGTTTTAGCAACAGAAAAAGGACTAATACAGCAGGCTTCATCATATGAATTTTGGGTCTTGCAAACATGTAATCCATAGTATCACAGGATGGAGTTGTGAAATCCACATTAGAACACAGGTGGAGCGGGTGGCTCTGATGCCAGGCTGCCTGGAGTCAAATCCTTTCTACACATTGCTAGCTATGTAGTCATGAGCAGGTTTCTTTGTTTCCTTAATGTCATCTAGAAGATGAAGATATTAAAAAATAATAATAGTAACATGTATTCCTCCAGGGTGTTGAGAGCCTCATCTCTGTAAAGCTCTTCACACACTGTCTGCCACATGGTGTTTATGTTATTATAACCAGGACGGTTCCCACCCCATTTCTCAGGAATTGAGTGAAATCTTGGCGTGTCAGGGGCAGTGTGGGAAACAGAAAAACCACATGAATAGTGGTGCCACTCAAGAAGGGTTGACGGGCCACTTTCCCTCGGTTCAGATGGGGTCAAGTGGAGTACAATTCTTGGTTTTCTTTTCACTCTTAGCAGAAAGGGTATAATTTTAATGAGATGAAAGGAGGCTCTCAGGCTCCTGATAACAAAGATTATCACAGACCACCCTTGTGAGTCTGCATCTTCTCTACCGGAAGCATCTCAGAGGAAGGGTGTGCAGTAGGCAGACGAAGCAGGCCTACGCCAGCTAGACATTCCCTGGGGGAGACGGGAGCGGGCAGAGGGGCAAAACTGAGACTCTCGGTGTCAGTGGGGGGCAGCACCCCGAGTATGCCTAGAAAGATTTCTGTGAATATGGCTGAGCTCTCTGAGGGTGGCAGCTCCAATTTCTTAAACTGCCTGAGAGTTTGTAGTTTCAAAAAATCAGTGCACACCTGGCTTTGTTTTTGAAAGAGAATAAGCAAATGCTTATGTGGGAGTTTCATTCACATGTTTATATATAGTCTCTTACATACATTTTTACACTGCTCCTTTCTTTTCCCCTTCACTTCCAACCTGACACTACTGCCAAGCTCTTGTACTTATGTACTATTTTTGTTCAAGAACAGACCCCAGAGCCTAGGATTCCCTCCCACAGCCAGAGCCAGGCTCCTCCCTGCCTCTGCCAGACCCATTCTGGCACTCCTTTCCCTCGGTGGCTTTTTTTGTATTTATGGTCTTATGGTCCTGTGATTAACACTGTTGTAGGAAAGCCCCACACATATAATTCCCTTGAAATTGTTAGCCAGCCAGTAACTTCTTTTTGCCTCTATTCTGAAAAAAGCCACTTTCACTTACTCCTGCCTTACCCCCAAGTGGCTGAGCATGTAGTACAAGGAGTCTAAAAACAGGAAACCAAGCACCGTTAGATGGCTAAGAGGGACTGTGACGTTCACAGAGATCTGTGAAGAGAAGGACGCCTGGCTTAGTGCCTGCCACTGCCCCTGCTGACCTGCATCGGTCGCTTCTGCAAGACATTTCACATGCATTACTTCATCTATTCCAACAAGACAGAGATGACTGTTATCATTGTGAGCCCCATTTTCTGATGAGGTACCAAGCAGGCCAGTAACACATCTGAGACTTCAAGTCTAGCTAGGGAGATCAGGTCTACATCTGCCTCATGACAAAGCCTCTGTTCTTCACTCCATGACCTGGGCTCTTCCTAGGATCCTAGAAAACAGGCTTTTTTTTTTTTTTTTTTCTCAAGGAGCTGATAGTTTAGATTGAACTGCAATGTATATAATAGTGTCATGCCTCTAAACTTCAAATTTTCCTCACTGTTAACAAAAGAGTATATGAAGGGTCTGATTTAGTTATGTGAGGCATGACTCAGATGGGTAAAATTATGTTCCAAGGATCAGTTTCAATTTCCTGTCCCCAAAGGTGATTGTACGGAGACTTGATTCTATAAGCTCAAATGACATGCTAAGTGCAGTTCCTCAGGTGAAGGTGGGCTAGAAAGAGGGAATTATTTTGGCTTATGCGATGTTGCAGCTATAATCTCATTTTTATTGAGTAAAAAGTACAGTTTCCTCCAAGAGTAGCAAAGTTGTGGGCCTCATGGTGTGACGATCTGCTAATTATTGGTGACTTACTTCCTCAAGATCATTGTTTACCACTGTCTTGTTACATATTATGGGTCTGGATGTCCCCCCAAAGCCTCATGGGGTCATAGGGGTTTTTTCAGTGGTGGCTGAATCTAGAGTGTGTGATTGATTCAGAGTGCAATGCGGGTGACTGCTCAATCACCACTGATTGGATTGGCATTGCCCTGATCCCAGTAGGTTGGGTGTGATATAAAGGACAGAAGGAGGCTTGTTTTGCTCTCTCTTGTTGCTTTGCTGTCTTCTGACATGGTTAACTATTGCCCATCTACCACACCGCCATGCCTTGGAGAGAGCCAATTACGGACTGAAACCTCTACACACTGTGAGCTAAGTACACCATTCCCCTTAAAATTTTGGATGCTGGGTATTTTGTCTCAGCAGTGAGAAAAGTAACTAGGACATTGAAGTAATGCAGGATAGACACTGTGACTGAAAAAAACCCAACGTTATAAATGCAGAAATGAGGGTGTATTCTATCCACCTGTTTCCTGATCCACAGAGAAGGGTCTCCAGAAAAGAAGATTGGGAACTTGAGCAAGACTCTTGGAATTCAGTCTCTCGTCTTTAGTGATTACTGAGAGAAGTAGACACAATAGCTGTAATGGAAAGACTTAACTGTAAATGATAAAAGGAAATAATAAAATATTTCAGATTTTAAGAAAAAAAGCAGCAACTCCCCACAGCAACCTGGGTGTGTGTGAATGGAGACTACTGGGCCCAAAGACTGTCCACTATTTGGGGGAGGAATGCCTTAGTAGCATATGGATGTGTGTCCTCACCATTTTGTGGATCTCCTTTTTCAATGGCCCTCTTTCATGTTTGTTCATTTTTCTGGGACAAGGCTCATCCACCATGAAGGGTTACACATAGCTGAATTCATTTGACATTGGATGACAAATTACACTTGAATGCGTCAGGTTGAAAGGTCAGGGCTGTTCTCTGTTTGTCACCAAGCTTGCTCACAGTGCATCAGTCATGAGAACCTGCTGGCACCCTACTCCTCATGGGGCTGAATTCCGCTCTGCTTGGGCTCCTTGTGACTGATTCCGTTAGAGGAGGCACAATCAGGAGATGGACACAGAGACCGCGTGGTGCAGAAGAACATGGCTCTCCTCCTGGAACACTTTACAACCAAGAATAACCCTGAATTTTGAAAAAGATCTGTTTTCTGAACCCTTATATTAGGTGCTACTGTGAGAATAAACCCCATAGCCCAAGATATGTCCAGGAGTGTTAGGCCGGGGACAAAAGCATATTTGTATACTTCTAAACCAAAAAAGTAACAGAGCATTTAGAACTTGCCACTTGTAAAGTGGATGGATGCAGTGTCTAATCCATGTGGCCTTTAATGCACCTACACCTGGTGGAGAAGGCTGCATTGTGCTAGGTTTCTGTTAGTCTGAGTAAAAACAACTACTTGGCCCCATGTATGCTGCCATGACAACTGTGTTTCTGTCTCTGTGTGCTCCGTAAAAACATCACACTACACACACTGAAAGCACACAAGGAGGAAAAATCAGATTCTGTTCATTTGAAATTTTGTGCCATTTACAGTGGTGTCATCTAAAATTTAATTTTGAACTATCTGTAACAAAATGAGCCTTTGTGGACCTTTTATATTATAGAAGAGATGGATAAATAATAGACTCAGGAAAAATTTTAGATTTTAAAGAGAGTATAAAATAATATTAAAACAGAAACATCACAGGTGATACAGAATTTCACTTCACAAATAATATGAATTTCACAGTATTTGTTGTCTCCCAACTATGTAAAATTGGAAGAATAAAGAAAAAAAGGAGAGAAACATATAAGAAATTAAGAAGAGAGGGCCAGCCAAGTAGCTCAGCAGATTAAAGCACCTGCAAGAAGGTGCAGGGCTGGGGGGTTCAATCCCCACTCCTGGGGTGTGCTAAAATGGCGATTGAGACTGGGCATGGTGGCACACGCCTGTAATCCCAGCGCTTGGAGGCTGAAAATGGGAGGATCATTACCTTTGAAAGTAAGAAGAGAACATGATCAAAGAATTGAAAACAGGAAACAAAAGAAATTAAGTATTAACTGATCCTTTCCATAGACCAGCATAAATCCTCAGGATAGTTGTGCAAACCATTCTGCTTACATACATAGATATATCTCTTTCCCTCACTACTTCGTCTGTCCTCAACCCAGTAATTCCCTCTTTTTGAATAAGCTTATTCCCTTTTCTCAGAACCTACAGTACTGTTCAGATTTCTTTTTTCTTTTCTAGGTTCTCACACTAAGGAGACAATGTGATGCTGCATATTCAAGTCTGATTTATTTCACTGACGAGTATGGTCTCTAGTTGCATGCATTTATCAGTAAAAGCCTCAAATTTGTTCTGTTTTATAGCTGAATAATATTCTATTGTATAAAAATACCACATCTTTATCTATTCCTCAGTTGATGGACATTTGGGTTGTTTCCAAAACTTAACTATGGCAAATTGTTCTGCTATTAACATGGGTGCACATATGTCACTGTGTGGTATGATGTTTTCAATTCTTCTGGAAAAACACCCAGAAGGGAAATAGTTGGCTTGCACAGGACCTCCAATCCTAGCTTTTTAAGGAATCGCTGAACTGATTTCCATAGTGGTTGTACCAATCTGCACTTTCACCAACAGTGAAGAAGGATTCCTTTTTCTCCAGAACCACTCCAGCATTTTTTTTGTTGTTGTTGTTTTGTTTTTATGAGGAACTGGGGATTGAACTCAGGCCCTTGTGCTTGCCAGGGAAGCACTTATTCCACTGAGCCATCTCCCTGGCCCCTACAGCATTTGTTATTGGCTGACTTCTTGATGTTAGCCATTCTTTCTGGGCTTAGATGGAATCTCAGTGTTATTTTAATTTGCATTTTTCAAATGACCAATGATATTGAACATTTTTTCATGCATTTACTAGCCATTTGTATTTCTTCATTTGCAAAGTGTATATTCATCTCAGATGCCCATTTTCTGGACTGAGTCATTGAATTTAGGGTCCTGATTTTTTAAAAATTCTTTGTAGATAGAAGGCCTTTGTCAGAGGGACAGTCAGCTATAATATTTTTTCCCAGTTTGTGGGTTTTCTTCTCACTCTGTTGGAGATTTTCTTTGAAGTGCAGAAAATTTTCAAAAAGATGAGATCCAAGCTGTTGATTCCTTCAACTATTTCCTGTGCAGTTTTTTTTTTCATGAATTCTCTACTTACACTTATGTCTTTAATATTTCTACCTACACTTTTCTCCAGAAGATTTAGTGTTTCTGTTTTAATGTTTAAATCTTTGATCCATTTTTACTTTAGTTTAGTGCATGGTGATGGCATAGGTCTAATTTTAGCCTCCAGTGTGTGGAAAGACAGTTTTTCAAACATTTATTAAAGAAGCTATCTTTCTTCCAGTGAACATGTTTGGCACCTTTATCAAAGATAATGTGGCTGAGTGTGTTTATAGTTGTCTCTGCATCTTCTAATCTCTTCTATTGATCCTCAAGTCTGGCTCTGTACCAGTATGATACTGATTTTTATCACAGTAGCTTTATTGTATAATTTCAGGTCATGGATTATGATACCTCTTGCCTTTCCTTTGTTTCCCAGGATTACTTTTGATATTCTGAGTCTCTTATGGCTCCAGATGAATTTGAAGAAAGTTTTCTTTATCACTGTGATGTATACTAATGGTATTTTAATTGGGATTGTACTGAATCTGTATAACAATTTTGGGAGTACGGTTATTTTCACCATGGTGGGTTCTTCCTATCTGGGAGCATGGAATTTCTTTCCATTTTCTCAAATCCTCTTTGATCTCAGTACCATAGTACTGTTTTTCTCAGAGTACCATAATTTTCACTGTATAAATCTTTCATTCCTTTGTGAGACTGACTCTTAAGTATTTCTTTTTTGGTGTTAATGTGAAAGGTATTGTTTCCCTAATTTCTCTCTTAGTGCATTCATTATTGTGTACAAAACTGCTATTGATTTTTGGGTGTTGAACTTGTATTCTGCTATATTGCTAAATTTGATTATTAAATTTACAAGACTCGGGGGGCCAGGGAGATGGCTCAGTGGAATAAGCACTTCCCTGGCAAGTGCAAGGGCCTGAGTTCAATCCCTGGTTCCGCAAAAAAAAAAAAAAAAAAAAAAAAAAAAAAAAAAATTACAAGACTCTTGGTGGAGTTTTTGGGGTCCTCTATATAGAGTATCATGTCATCTGCAAATCATAATAATTTCATTTTTTCTTTTCAAATCCTTGTTCCTTTTATTTCTCTCTCTTGTCTAATTGCTCTGGCTACTGTTTCCAAAACTATACTGGATAGGAGTAGAGACAGTGGGCATCCTTGTCTTGTTCCTAATGTTAAAGTGAAGGCTTTTAGTTTTTGCCCATTTAGGAGGATGCTTGCTGTTAGTTTACCATGGTTGGCTCTTATAAGGTTGAGATATGGACCATCTGTTCTAATTTTCTGTAGAGTGTTTATCATGAATGAGTGTTGGACTTTGTCAAAAGCTTTTTCTGCATCTATTGAGATGATCATGTAGTTATTGTTTTTGGCTGTATTGATGTAGTGTATTACTTTTATGGATTTGCATATGTTGAACCATCCCTGAATCCCTGGAATTAATCCCGCTTGGTCATGATGTATAATCTTCTTGTTAAATGCTGCATTCTGTTTGCTAGTATTGTGTTGAGGATTTTTGCATCTATGTTCATCAGAGAGATTAGCCTGTAGTTCCCCTTTTTAGTTGGATCTTTCTCTTGCTTGGGCATCAGAGTAGTACTAGTCTCCAACAATGAGTTTGGGAGAATACCTTCCCTTTCAATCTCATTGAAGAGTTTTTTAAAAAGTTGGCATCAAATATTCTCTAAGTTTCTTGTAGAATTCAGCTGTGAATCCACCAGGACCTGTGCTTTTCTTTGTTGGTAGGATTTTTATTACATTTTCAATTTTATGTCCCATTATTGGGTTATTCAGAGTTTGTATATCTTCTTGACTAAGATTTGGCATTTCATATTCCATTTCTTTTGTGTTTTCCATCCTGTGAGAGTAAAGGTTTTGGAAATAGGTGTTGATGATCTTTTGAATTTTTGTAGGGTATGTAGTGATTTTGCCTTTTTCATTCCTCACTGTATGAATTTGGGTTTTTATTTCCTTTTTTGATTGGATTGACTAGGGGTATCTTCCAAAGAATCAATTCTTTGATTCATTTATTCTGTGTACTGTTTTCTTCATCTCCTTTGCATTAATTTCTGTTCTAATCTTTGTAATTCCTTCCCTCTTTAGGCTTTGGGCTTTACTTGCTCATCTTTTTCTAGGAGCCTGAGGTATAGCAAAATATCCTGTATTTGGGCTTGTTCTGCTTTACTAACATGTGACTTTATCACTATAAAATTTCCCCTGAAGACAATTTTCATTGTACACCACAATGAAAGTTTTAGAAAGTTGTAGCTGCATTATTATTTATTTATTTATATTTTGGCAGAACTGGGGATTGAACTTAGACCCTTATGCTTGCCAGGGAAGTGTTTATTCCACTGAGCCATCTCCCTGACCTGCACTTTTGTTTGATTGTTGATATTTTTTAAATTTCTTTTTAAATCACATCTGTGACCCACTGGTTGTTTGAGAGGTTGTTAATTAATTTCCATGTGTTTATGGCATCTTTGTAGTTTCTTTTGGCAATAATTTTCAGTTTCATTGTACTATGGTCAGATAGTATGCATGGGACAATTTCAATTCCTTTGCATTTATTTAAGCACACTCCATGTGCTAGTATATGTTGTATTGGAGAACATCCTGTATGCAGCTGGGAAGAATGTATATTCTGTTATTGCTGTGTGAAACACTCTGTCTACTAAGTCCATTTCTTCACAAGCTTGTTTCGGTTCTGTTATTTCTTTGCTGATTATTTTTGTGACAGTGACTTGTTAAAGTCCCCCATTACAAATGTATCATTGCTCATTTGATTCTTCACATCTGTTAAAATTTGTCTTATATAGTTGAGTGCTCCTACATTAGGTGCATATATATATTTATAATTGCTATCTCTTCCCCTTTCAATTTTTCTTAACAAGAATGTCATGACCTTCTTTATCTCTGAATGATTTTTGGTTTGAAGTTGATATTGTCAGCAAACAGAAGAACTATCCATGCTTTTTTCTGGTTTCCTGTGGCATGGAAGATTGTTTTCTCTCCTTTGACTTTTAGTCTGTGAATTTCCTTTTGAGTTTTCTTTTTTGCAGAATATTTATGGATTTTGTTTCTTAACCCCTCTTCTAGTCTATTTCTTTTGATTGGTGAATCGATAGCTATAACTGATATGTATTGCCTTATCTTTGTTATGTTATTTTCTTGCTATAGGTTCTGTATTTTTTTTTCTCTTTTTGTAATTACTTGCTCTTTTTGGTAGTTCCTTTCTGTTGTTCTTGAAGCTGTGCTTGTTTCTGTCTCTAGAATATCTGTCTGTATTCTTCACTTGATCTTAGCCAAAAGGCTGAGAAGTGATCTGTCTGTATTCTTTGTAGGACTTTAACAAGCCACTGTCACAGATTTGGTTGTCACAAATTTCTTCAGCTGTTTTTTTGTCATGAAAGGATTTTTTTGTTTTCAGTACCAGGGATTGAACTTGGGACCTTGCACTTGCCAGGCAAGTGCTTATTCCACTGAGCTATATCCCCAGCCCCTCGCTATTGAATTTGACAGTTTTTCAGAGTACATTAATCTGGATTGGAAGTTTGTTTCTAGGACCTGAAATACTTCACTGCAACCTCTTCTTGATTTTATGCTTTTTGTTGAGAAATCTGCTGTGTTGCCGGTGAGATGGCTCAGCAGAATAAGTGCTTCCTTTTCAAGTGCAAGGGCTTGAGTTCAATCCCCGATTCCACCAAAAAGAAAAAGAAAAGAAAAAGAGAAATCTGCTGTGATTCTGATGGGCTTTCCATTATAGGTAATCTGTTTCTTCTTTCTAGCAACTTTTAATATTCTATTCTTTTGCTCAATTTCTGATATCTTGATAATTATGCATCTAGATGTAGATTTATTTTAATTACGGCTGTTTGGGGTTCTATATATCCTGCTTACTGTTAGAATCTTTTCTCAAGTTTGGAAATTTTTCTGCTAGCACTTCTGCAAATACTCTTTTTGTGCCATTTGTGCTGACACCTGCTAATTCATTGACACCCATTATTCTTATATTATTTTTCTTTGCATCATCTTATAGCTGCTGAATTGTTATTTCCTGGTTCATTGTTTGTTTCAAAAGATTGTTCCTTTCACACTCACTAGCTGCACTGCTGTCTTCAAGGTCTGAAAGTGTATCTTCAGTTTCACTCAAGTGGTTTTGCCAGCTTTCAATGGAATTCTTAATTTCCTGAATATATGTTTGAATCTGTGTTATGCATTCTAGTTCTTTTCTGTGTGATTCATTCAGGGTTTCCATCATTTTTCTATTCTCTTCTATTTTTTTTAAATCTATGTCTTTTTTAGCTGTGCTGAGCAATATCTTCATGCTTGTTGTCATTTCCTTTCTTTCTTTCTTTTTTGTGGAACCGGGAATTGAACTTGGGCCCTTCAGCTTGCCAGGGAAGCACTTATTCCACTGAGCCATCTCTCTGGCCCCATTATTTCTTTTTTGACTTGAGAGATTATTTCTGATCTTATTTCTTCTACAGCCTGATGGCCTTGTTTCTTTGCTTCAATCATTTCAGAAATTCTAAGTGTGATTTCCAAGTTCTTGTATGTCTTTGTCTCCTGGATTTGTTCTGGGTGGGCTGGAGGATTGAATTTGCTCTTTTTTTTTTTTTTTTGGCATGTTTGAAGCTCTCAATAATTACCCAGACTTAGCAGTGATGGGAGAGTGGTCATTCATGGCTCAGTAAGGTTTTTACTACAGTGGGGAACAGGGTAGGACTCACCAAGGCTCTCACTACTAGTGGGGTGACTGGTTGATACCCAACAAAGCTCCAGTGTAGGTAGTGGGTGTGGGCCGTATTCACCAGGATCCCATAGGCCCCCCAGAATCCTCTTAAGTTCTTAAAGGGTTGGACCAGTGCAGGCACAAGCTCCACACCTGTGCATTGGGGGCCAACGCGCACAGCTTGCCAGAGTTCCTGAGGCAGCCCAGAGTCATTCTAAGTTTTTAAAAGGTGGACCAGCACCAGCACAAGCTCCCCGTCTACATGCTGGGGGCCAAGGGTTGCAGCTTATCACAGTCCCCCAGGCCACCCAGAGTCCTCCAAAGTTCTTAAATATTTAGACCAGGTGCCAGGAAATCTGCACTGTGCTTGCTGGGCCCATAGATTGCAGCTTTTCAGAGTCCTGTGGGCCACCCAGTCTCAAGAAAAAAATTTTAAGTGCTTATAAATTCTATCTGACATAGAAACAACTGATAATGCGAATTTAAGATTTTTTAAACCTAATTATATAAGAAAACTCCTTCAAGCCATTTACTAGGCTATATAAACACTTATTTCTTTAGCTAAATAATTATCTCTTCCTTTCTCCAGTCTATGGCACTGAATGCCTTAAACTAAATGGGTTATCAGAAAAACCTGTTGATAACTACTTTGACAATAACAATTAATCGTGTATATTTTATTTGTTGCATGTATAATAATTTATGCTTTTTACAAAGCATTTAATCACAGCTATCTTTTACTAAACTCTTATTTAACTGAGATGCTAAATTGTCATCATGTTATTTAATACTTTACCAGTCTAGTAAGGTAAGAATAAATCTTGCACTCAGATTGCAGCCAAGATTCAGAGAGATTAGGTAGTCAACCCAGGACTTTCAGTTACTATGATATACTGTACTCAGTTGTAGGGTAAACTGATCCTCCATAGGTCTAGGTGGGTAGGATTTTTCATCCATTTCCATGTTTGACAGCACCTGGCCTTCATGCAGTCATTCAGCACACATTTGTCCTGTCCTGTGGGCACTTTCAGATGATTGAAGAGTTGTGGTTAAAGACCAAACAAGAGGAAATGTCTATTACAGGAAGGACTTGCTAGCAAATTCTTGAATCAGACTTTGATTTAGCTGAGACATGGGCTTGTGTGAACATCTCCAAGCCCTGCTTGCTTTTGTTGTGGAAATACTGACTGAAAGACTTCACAGCTGATATCATCATTTTGAAGAAGGCAGAAGACTTTATTTTTTTATTTTTTGGCAGAACTGAGGATTGAAATCAGGCCCTTGCACTTGCCAGGGAAGCGCTTATCCCACTGAGACATCTCCCTATCCCCTAAATCTTTTTTTTTTTTTTTTGTTTGGTGGAACTGGGGATTGAACTCAGGTCCTTGTGCTTGCCAGGTAAGTGATTATTCTACTGAGCCACCTCCCCGGCCCATCAGAAGACTTTAATTGGTAATTAATGCCAACAAGTGCAAATAATGACACATTAATTTTTAAAATGTACACCTTAGTTCTTTCTAAACTGGTTTCACATGCTAGATTCCAATTACAACTGTAACTAAGTTTAGTCTACTTGCAAGTCTTTGGATTTATCCTATGCTTAAAGATGTTAGGAATTCAGTGCAATTCTCCTCATTTTGGTTTTCAAATTAGAACGCAAATAAAAACACCACTGGTCATTCAGTTGGTTGTATCTGCAGAAGTGACATCATTTAGGAGATTGTGTAGGAAATGGTTCAGAAGGTTGTGTCAGTTCCCACAGAGCCCTGAGGTCCTGAGTTCTCTTCCAACAGGCCATCCCACTCCCTGTATGCATGGTTGGTGAATCAGACATGCACTTGACTCCTGGTTCTCACTATCTGGAAGCTATATATTATATGTTGACTTGGAACCAGTCCCTTCCTGGTTCTCGTCTCAGTCCAAGAAGTCTAAATTTATAATGCCAAAAATACATTTTTGGAACTCCATTAAGTCAATAATTATTTATTGGGGATCCAAGGGTCCTAAGTCTAGCCACAAAGATAGCTTTCTGGACTAAAGAGACTGACCCAGGGCACGCACCTGGGTTTTATTCAGTCAAGAGGGAGTGGCTTGAAGAAGAGAACTGTGGGAAGTAGGTGAGTACTGTGAGTTGGGCTAGGTAGGTAGCCTGCATTTATCTCTGCCATATGCAGAGAGGATATGCAGAGAAAATAATTTGCATTATGCTGTTGAGATAGTAACTAATGTTTCAGGTGTCTGGTGCTTTTTTTCCTTTTTTTGGGTGGTACTAGGGAATCAAATTCAAGACCTTGAACTTACCAGACAAGTATGTATGTACACATGTATTTATTTATTTACTTTTGGCGAAACGGGGGATTGAACTCAGGCCCTTGTGCTTGCCAGGGAAGCGCTTATCCACTGAGCTATCTACCCAGCCCCCAGGCAAGCATTTATTCCACTGAGCTATCTCCGCAGCTCACATCTGGTGCTTTGGCTCTGATATGTAATCTTTCAAGCCCCAGGAAGTCATAGCCTCTCTCTTGAGGCTTGATCCCAGCAGACACATGGAGCCCTGGCTCTTTGTCCTGTCTCCACCTGGCTCATAACGGACAGCAGCAGGTGTGGGTTATCAGGGAAACACAGACGTCATCTTCCATCTTCATAAATTACCACCAGCTCCTTGGCTAGACCAATACACATTGCTTAAGGCCAATTGAAAGGATAAAGAGAAGTCCTAGCCAGCACTGTACATATCAATACAAGGAAATAGGGTCAGGCTCAGCCAAAATGAAGATAATCGCTTTTCTTTCAAGGAGAGCTGCTCAGGTGGTCCTCCACATTAAATAATGTCTCTTCCATTTATGTGTAGTAATACCTTATAATGTCATCTTAACTAAAAATAAAGGCATTGAAGATGTAATCAGTTAAGATGAGATCATATTGGAGAAAGGTAGGCCCCAAATCCAGTATGATTTTTTCCCCATAATTTTATTGAGAAACAAATAGCAGTGAGACAGTTTCAAATCAAATTAGTAGGATAGTTTCAACAGTTAATACATTGCATATTGTTTTCTTAGTGGTTATTTGTTGTATAAGATGCAAATATGATATCCTGTTTACAAACCCTATTAGAACAAATCCTTCTATTCACTGAATTAAGATAATATAGCTGTATATCTATCTTAACTATTTTGAATATACAGATACAAAATGGTCATTCATTTGTATCCCCCTTTTTGTTTAGTTTTGTCATTTAAATATTACAGGTATGTAAATTCAGCAAAATATTCCAAAACAGTCCAATAGTCCATAATAGTATTGGGTTTTCCATATGACTGGCAATCTCAGAAGTTGTTGACTTGAGTCTTTTACAGCTCAGCATAATAATACGGCTTTACTTCTTATACTTCGTTTTTATACTTTTTTGCTGAATGGTTAAGACCAAGATAAACCAAGACCTATATAACAAGAAATATAGCTTTTCTATCTGATAAGGTCAGTCAAATCCCCTCAGGATTTATCCTGAAACCCTGTACCACAGTTTGTAGATCTTTCGTCTGTGTCAACCATGTGGATGAGTCATGGCCATTGCTTGACTAATTTGCTCTCTGTGAAAGCCTGAAAAAATGTTTTCTCTCCATGTGACTCTCCTTAGGTACACTCTACATCATTGATCTCTTTCCTCTTTGGCCCTATAATGTCCTTGATCAGAAAATTTGGGGCACAACTGAGTTACATGATGTCACAGTACATGTTCTCTTATGTCCTGAGACTTCACTGACTTTGAAAGGCTAGGGCAAAAATGTTGGCTGTCCTTGCGACCCTCCATTTTCTCTAACTTTTGATCTGCAGACTTAAGTTGTTAACCCTCAAGAAGAGAAGCTTATTGTTATTACCCTACAACATAGGCAGTTAAGCTTAACCTCACTACCTGTCTGAATATCTAACCACTTAGGCATAATATAGAACAGGTATTTTTCATCATGTATTGATATGTCAAACTTTAAATCCATACAGAGTATGATGAAAAAAATTTAAAAAGTTAAAATCTAATTTAAAAAATAAGAATAAGCTATTACATATTTTTACACCTAAGTTTAGAAATCTAACCATCTACAGCCTTGTAGCAGGACAGTCCCACAACACTCCTTTTCCTGTCTTCTGCCTTCATTCACCACCCCCTTCCTTTTTAAACATTCATCTACCTGAGAGACAGCACGGCAGCAACCGGCGTGTCATGACAGGCAGCACATATTCAGAAGACCAGAATGACAGGCTCTCCATGCATGACCCTACTATTACACATTGCCGTCTTCAGTGCAGTTGTTTAGTTCACAGGTATCAGCATCTATAGTTAGTCAGGGTGAGAATCCTTCCAATTAACTGCTGGCTTCAGAAGTCTTCTGAAGATTATCAGGATCATTGCCTTATCCATCCTGTACATATAAATGTATGGCTTTTCTCCTGTCATGTTTTCTAGCTCTTTTCCTTGCTCTCTCTTCATTGTCTAGTCCTCAAGTTCCTGCCTTTCCTTTTAATTGTGTTATACCTTTATATTTGTATTTCTTCTTTTGAGTTCTTATAATAGGGAGACTCTATGACATTTACACATGTGTGTCTGGTGTATTTCACTTATGAGTATATGTTCAAGTGGCATCCATTTAAATATGAAAGTTTCAAGTTTATCATTCTTTACAGCTGTGTAATACTCTATTGTATAAATATACCACATCTTTTTCATCCATTCCTCAGTTGACAGGCATCTTGGTTGTTTCCAAGATTTTGGTATCACAAATTGTGCTGCTATAAACATAAGTACATATATATCACTATAATACCATGTTTTCAGTTCCTCCAGGAACATTCCCAGGAGGAGGATAGCTGGTTTGAGTGGGATTTCCAGTCCTAGTTTTTTAAGAAGTCTCCACACTGATTTCCATGTTGGTTGTACCAGTCTACATTCCCACCAGCAGTGGAAAAGGGTTCCTTTTCCCCCACAGCCTCTACAACATTTGTTGTTGGTTGATTTGTTTATGATAGCCATTCTTTCTGGGTGAAATGGTATCTCATTGTTGTTTTAATTTGCATTTCATGGATTGCTAGTGATGTGAAGCATTTTTTCATGTATTTATTCGCTTCTTTAATTTCTTCCTCTGAGAAGTGTGTGTTCATCTCAGATGCCCATTTTTGGACTTGATCTTTAAATTTTGAGGTCCTTGATCTTTTTTAGTTCTTTATAAATTCTAGAGAGCAGACCTTTGTCTGAGTGCTTGTCAAGATTTTTTCCAAATATGTGGCTTGTCTTTTCACTTTGTTGGTAATTTGACGTGTAAAAACTTCCCAATAAGAGGTCCCAGTTGTTAATTCTTTCAAGTGTTTCCTGTGTGATTTTTTTTGTTCATGAACTCTTTGTCTTCCTATATGTCTTCAAGAATTCCTCCTACTTTCTCTTCCAGGAGATTTAGTGTTTCTGTTTTAATGTTTAGATATTTAATCCATTTTGATGTTAGCTTAGTGCATGGTGGTAGACCTGGGTCAAGTTTTAGTTTTCAGCATGTGGAGAGCCAGTTTTTCCAGCACCATTTGTTAAAGAGGCTATCTTTCTTCCAGTGAGCATGTTTGGCCCCTTTGTCAAAGATAAGGTGGCTGAGTGTGTTCACAGAAGCTTCTGCATCTTGTAGTATATTCCATTGATCCTCAGGTCTACTTTGTTGCCAGTACCATGCTGACTTTATCACAGTAACCTTGTAGTATAGTTTCAAGACAGGAATTTTAATGCCTCCTGCCATGTCTTTGTTATCCAGGATTATCTTTGCTATTCTAGATGTTTTCTGGTTCCAAATAAATTTTAGGAATGATTTCTCTAGGTCTGTGAGGTATGTTGGTGGTAGTTTGATAGGGATTGCATTAAATTTGTACAGCAATTAAATTATGATTGATTGATGTCCTTATACAAAGGGAAAATTCAGACACACACACACACACACACGCACACACACACACACACACACACACACTGAGGGCAACATCATATTGAAATGAAAGTAAATATTTTGGGATGATCCAGATGTGGTGTATGCTTCTGGTCTCAGCATGTGGGAGTCTGAGGCAGGAAGATTGTCATGAGTTCTAGGCCAGCCTAGGATACATACTAAAGAGGGAGAAAGAGGGAGGGAGAGAGGGAGAGAAAGAGAGAGAAAGAAAGAGTGAGAGAAATTGGAGTGAGACTTCTACAAGTCAAGAATCACTGAAACTTGCCCATGAGTCTCTGCTGAAGATTCTTTTTCATGGTGCTCAGAGGGAACCCACCCTTGTGGTCTCTTAGATCTTCCAGCTTTCAGAACTATGAGATTATACTTTAAAAAAAACTTTTAAATCTGTTTAGTAAAGACAATTTCAATCATACATAACAACAGTTTACAGTGGTCTGAGGGCTGGACTCTATCACAAACAAAGCAGGTGCTGTAGGCACCCAGGGCTGTCCCTAGGCCCAGAGAAGATGCAGGTGCTGTCCACCACTAACCCTGATGAGCCACCCCCTTGAAAAACCCCTGTTCCTGAATAGAGTATGTTGTTCTGCCATTGCAGCCCTAGCTCACTAACATACCATGTGTGGTGGATTAGCTAATGGTCAACTTACAACCCCCAGATGAACTGAGTCAGTGTGGTTCTGGGTGTGGAAGGCCCAGCTGGGGATTGTTTCCAACAGAATAAAAAGAAAAATGGGAGTGAAAGACTGTGTCTTGTTGTTTTTTTTGAAGAAGCTTGTCACACTGGCTTTCCTGATATGAAGGCAGCTCTTCATCATCAGAGGAGCTTGGGACCTTGCTGTCAGGTAGGACGGCTGTGCTTCTCTTTGGGAGAGCTCAGGGCCTTACCTTGAGTGTTGCTTGCTGGCTCTACTTCACATCCCTCAGCCTGCTGGCACAGATCCTTCACCCCCCTGGCGTGGGCTTCCTAGATTCCACCACTGACCTTTGGGTCTTCCCAGTGTAGATCCTTGATATACACTTGCATGAGATGGTGTCATGAGCTCTAGGTCTCCAGCTGGACTCATGCAGGACATTGCCGTGGGACCCAGGCCCTCAGCTGGGTTCTTTGCATCTCTAGTACATGCACAGATCTCTTGCCCTCTTTTGCGTGTAACTCTTTGGGTGAATATTATAAAATGATCCTACAAATTAGGTGTCCTGTATCGAATCTTCCTTCTTGAAGCCCAGGCTACAACACAGTGTAGTTTTGAGCTCCTCAGTTTTAGTAAGAGTTGGAAGAAGGGTACTCCTGCATGTGCCAGCAAATTACAGTGAGCTGAGTTGTGCTTATCCTGTTGTCAGAATGACTTATTTATTCTCCACTACTTGTTCAATGCCAGTTTAGGGAAGGCAATCACTGTAGCTGTTGTCTTTCATTATTTCCAGTGGCTCCACAAATATCTGATTAACATTTATTAAATGATGGAATGAGCTATGTAATGGAATTGAAAGGCACATCAAGATCTCTTAATTTTATTTTGTATTTTAGTGAGGGTCTACAAGGACTCTGTAGATCAGACTTGTAGTGGGATTCTCCTGTGTTCAGCCTCCCAAAGAGCTGGGATTATAGGCCTGCACCACCACGCCCAGTCTGGATCACCATCTCAGCGCACCCCTGGGGATGTGGCCGGCTCGGCACGCAGGGGATCGAACCCAGCTGCTGCTTCTGCCTAAGCAGGTGCTTTAATCCACTGAGCTATTTGGCCGGTCCCCAAGGTCTCTAATTTTAAAGTGTATTACTATTCAGTTTATGCTCCACAGTTTTGCATGGAGGTATGCGCATGTATAGGTATGATTATTATGTACTTTCGAATTGGATCACTCATTGTTTAATGTCTGTCTTTATCCCAAGTAATATAAATTTTGCCCCCAAAATCTACTCTGAAATTAATGTAACCACTTTAGGCTTATTTTTACTAGTAATTTCATAGGATATATATTTCCATCCTTTTATATTCTTATTTCTATGTTATAGTTGGGTTTATTTTTTTTTAATTATGTGTTTGGTACAGGGTCTCACTACACAGCTTTACTCATAGTAATACTCCTGTCTCAGCCTCATCAGTGCGGGGATTATAGGCAAGTGCCACCTGGCTGCTAGGTGGGTTCTTATAAATAGCATATATTTAGTTTTTCTTTTTGTCTTTTTAAGACAGGTCACACTATGCAGTTCAGTCTGGCTTTGAGCTCACTTTGTAGTCCAGACTGGTCTCAAACTGGCAACAATCCTGCTGCCTCAACTCCCAAGTTGAGGATTCTAGGCGTGTGCCACCACATCTGGCTTAGATCTTGTTTTAAAGTCTGAGCATATTGGGTCCTTGGGTGAGCTCTGGCAGCACCTGTACCACACCAGGGTCTCTGGTCTCTTGCTCTTTCTCCTGAGCACTGCTATAGGCCAGAGGAGAGAGATCCCTCTGTACCTGGTGATGCTATCTATTCCAATAGGGTGTGTTAGCCCACACCGGCTTCTAAGGCTATGTCAGAACTTGCAAAAATTTCTTTTTCCCACTTGCTGGCAGCCGCCACCTCATTCTTTTCACTGTCAAAAGTGAAGTAATATTTGCGTCTCGTGGGGCTTTACCCTTCTCTGTAATTTAGTTTCCTTGGTTGTCTTGTCACCTCTGTCCTTTGGTGCATTCGAAGAGAAGTCGCAGTGTTGTAGATTATCGGCTATTTTTTTCATCGATGGAGGATTTAGGTTTTCTTTCCACAACCTAAGTGGAAGCAGAAGCTTCCTGGAGGGCTCTAAGCTGCAGATCCTGTTATCTGATTCACATTTGCAAATGCTGCCTCAGTTTCCTCTGCTTCGCAGAGCAGGGCATGCGAATGAAGTGGGAGACCCCTGAGGGGCAGGCAGGCAGGGGAGCACCTGTGGACTAGGGTGGCGCTAGAGGAAAGGGAGGGGTTGGGGGCGTGTTCTAGGGAAAACGGGAGAGGATTTGGTGATGGCCAGAGTGAGGGGCGTGAGGAACAAGGAGGAAACCAAGACAACACTCCTGAGCGATGAGTACTGGTGCCATTTAAGGGAGACAGATAAACAGATCCGGGGAAGCCAGGAGTTCTGGGCTGGGCATGTGGAGTTCTAGACAGATGGAAATATCATGACTGAGAGTCAGCTGGATATTTCACTCCAGAGCTCAGAGGAGCTCTTGGGATTGGACAGGATTGCCTGGATGTAGATAGAGGAAGCTGCCCAAGAGTGGCCACTGGACATTCAAACATTTGATAGGCAGAGAGGGAGCATAATTATATGAGCCAGAGAATCAGCAGTCCAGAGCACTGAAGAAAGATGTCAGTGATCCTTAAGATTTTAACCTCAATTATATATATATTTATATATCACAGAACACTATTTCATTTAAGTTATACTTGAGGTAATGAAACTCTATTAACCTTTTTTTTTCCCCTGGGGATCAAATACAGGGCCTTGTGCATGCTAGACATACACTTTACCTGTGAAATACACTCCTAGCCCTTATTAACTGTTCTGAGTAGATGAATAAGACTTCTATTTTTAAGGCCCGGCGGGATATCTCAGCAGACTAAACTCCTGCTCAGGCAAGCTCATGGTCATCCCTGCACCACATGCTGTCCCGGCCCCGCCCCTGCCCCCGGCCACACTGAGCCCACGACCAAGTCCCGGCGTGGTGGCCCATGCCTATAATCCCAGTGCTGGGGAGACTGAAAACAGAGGAGCACTATGAGACCAAGCTGCATAGTGAGACCCTGTACCAAACACATTAAAAAAAATAATAATAAAAAATAAAAAGACTTCTATTTTTGTCTGGTATTTAGACCAGGATCTTTCACTGATGACAAGCAGAGAGTTACTGTGGCTGGGCAACAGCAAGAATGTCTGTGTTCTTCACGGTTAGGTGGGTTCTTGTAAGAAATTTTGCTCCAGATCCCGAGGACGAGCTCGAGCCCTCATCTGTAGCTCCGGGAAGGGGGTCTTGGAGAGCAATGCTGAGGCACTTTCCTGGAACCTCATCCTCCTTCACAGGCATTTGCATGTGTCGGAAGCTGATGCCCCTCTCCAGCCGGTGCTCCTCCCCCTCGGAGGCCCGCGTTCCCTGGTCCGCTGGGTACTGGCTGCATCGCACAGATTCCGCCTGAGGTCTTTTCATGTGGTATTGTGAAATCAGCTGGTTTGCAGAGGAGATTCGCTCTGTTGACTAAGAGAAATGTGGCTAAAGAAACATACTAATGAGGCTGCTGGATGCTTTTATTGGTTGTGACCTTTCTACTTAACCCCGAAAATGTGTGTGTGTTTTTTTGTTTGTTTGTTTTTTGTTTTTTTAAAATAAATCGTGAATCTCAACATTCTTTCATTTGGCCTCTGTATTGTACACTCTATAAGACCATCTAGAAATTAAAAAAAAAAAAAAATCAATGTTTGGATTTTTCAAGCAGTTAAGGAAATATTACATACTGGTTGAAAGATGAGACAAACCATGGGCGAGAGCAAGTTTTTGATCAGAGCAGCAAATACTGTCAATTCCACTTCTGTTTCCTAGCAACTACTCAAGGCCACTAGTTTCAACACACACCTAGCACACTGCAATCTGATCCAAGCATCTGTCAAGAAGACCTTTAGAAACACATACTGTTGCATGACAGAGCTCTGCTCATATCCCAAATTATCTTTTATTCTCCTAAGACGCACACATTTGAAATCCATCTTGATCTCTATCCTCTCTGGCACCAAGACACTACTTAGATTTGGGTCATTATCTTCAGGTTAGGTATTTCTGTCATCTTGTGCCATCTTAAGGATCTTGGCTGCCTCTCTATCTCCAGGGAATGAGCTACCCTGACAGCCCCATAGTGGGTGGGCCAGCGCTGGAGTATTCCAAGGAGGCATTTCCCTCCTTCTGCCCTCCCACATCTGCCCAGCAGGGGGAGCCACTGTGAATCAGCAGTGGTACAGGTGTGGACATGGAGCCCCTGGGATGTGCCCTGGGAGGACGTTACATTTTAGCACTTGTGTGGAGGTCAGTGGCCCCATTGATTCTGTTTTTTTTGGAACTCAGGTGTTCAGTGTGGTGGGAAGGGCAGTAGAAGTGAGGAGTGTCTGCTCCCCATTCCTCAAGAGCTTCTTGCTTCTATCCTGAATGTTGTAGAAAACTATGGCTGGTCTCAGCGCTGCAAATTCCTCTTTCTCATGGTGGCATCTAGCTGCACACTCCTGCTTCTCCTGAATTTAGCCACTTCCTTTGGTTCATACACAAGCACACGTGTGTACACACATAAATACACATACAACCACTAGGATGAGGTATGCATCTCACAGACTGAACATATTGGAGAAAGTGGAGTAGAAATAAACTTCACAGCAGCAGAGCTTACGTCCCCGGATAAACAACTGTGGTAATAAGACAGGTGGGTGGGACTACGCAGCTATAGACGCTAGCATGTTTAAACCTACACAGTTCAAGCCTGAAGACTTTTGGGTTGAAGGTCTAGGGCAGCCAAGTCTGAGCTCCCCCTTGCTGGGGAGGAGAGCAGGGGGGTTCAGGTGAGGTTTTGTTTTGTTTTGTTTTGTTTTCTAGTTAGGCCTTGAGCTCATCAGGTGAGGCCTGTCCACCTTCTGGAGGGCAATCTCCAAAGTCCCCCACCCAAATTCCTCTGACTAAAATGTTATCCTGAAGCACCCTGTGGTAAAGAGTGGGCACCAGGGCTCAGCCAAGTTGATGCATGAAGATTAATCAGCCCTCTGGCTTTCAAAAGTCATTTGCTCTTGCACTAAGGTGCCCAACAAGCCCAGACCTCCAGGTTACTTCCTTGCTCCCAAATGCTTATTTCTAACACTGTGAAATCTTGATGCTTCATTTACAAAATTGCATCTTCCAGTTCCCATCCTCCATTCCAAGTGGGATGAATGTGCCCCTGGACAAAGACACTTTCCTCCTTCAGAGGACCAGGGCCAGCTGTTCTGGTGACTGTTTCCCTATGCTATCTCATCAATAAAAAAAGTTGCCAATGTGGAGGCTGTTAAAAGACTTTCAGGACCCCATTTTAAGAAACTAGATTGACAATTAGCTGCATGTAATAAAACTGTAAGAGGTTGGTCATGGAAGAGCACACCTGTAATCCAGCACATGGGAAGCTAAGGCAGGAGGATTGCTGTCAGTTCGAGGCCAGCCTGAAATGCACGCCTCTGATTTGCCCTGCATCCGTGCTGCCTAGAAGGCCAGGAAGGGCCTGTCGCACTTGGATTTTGCCCAAGATGAAGCTCTACGGCATTGCCACTGCCCTCTCTGCCAGCCCGCCCTGGATGGACTGGAAAGGGCAGCTGCTCAGGAGCTCCCTTAGGGTAAGGAAGGGCTTTTCCTATGATTTTGTTTGTAACAAAACAAACTTTTTAAGCACTTGCTATGCGCAGGGTGCACTATTAAGCTCAAGATATGTTGCATCTCACTTCTTTACAAATCACTCCTAGTAGGGACTCTTCTCTGAGCCATTTTACAGATGAGCAAATGTAGGTTAGCTAGTGTTCCCAGTGTGCTGGGTCAGTGGGGCAGAGGTAGAATGTTCACCTAGCAGGCTCAAGACCCTCAATGTGATCTCCAGCACCACCCAAACCCTAAATCAAAAGCCACTGCTCATTGTATTATACCATGGTTTAATCTCGAAGTTGGGATTTGCTTCCGAGAGTATCTGGCTCCAGACCATCAAGTGTTAGTCTTTGGGTCAGGCTGTCTGTCACTGTGTGCTGAGGTCCTGCCAGATACAAGCGTGTTAGTTTTGCAAACTCTTAGCAATGGTACCACACTGCGTAGTCTCCCCCTTATCTATGTGGGGTACAACCCAAGCCCACCAGTCAATGCCTGAAACTATGGATAGTGGCAAACCTTTTAGAGCTTTCCATGATAACCAGCAGCCCATGGCAGCACGCGTGGCCTACACTCACCACCACTGCATATCCCATGCTTCTTAGCCTATGCATCCATGTATACATGTAGAGTGTTTTTCTTCTCACCTGAGCACTTACCATGCACAGTAGCTGTAACTTTTGAAGTGTGACAGCACAAAGTCATCTCTTTTCATCATTTCATTCTGACTATAGATTTTATTATTAACTTCAACATATATCTTAGTTAGTTTTTTGTTTTTTTTTAATAGAAAACTTTTTTTTTTTTTTTTTTGGCAGAACCGAGGATTGAACTCAGGCCCTTGCACTTGCCAGGGAAGCACTTATTCTACTGATCCATCTCCCCAGCTCTTAGTTACTTTTCTTTGCTGAGACAAAGTACCTGACACCCAAGGGTAAAGGGGAGATGCTTATTTAGCTCAGCTTGTAGAGGTTTCATAATCAGCTGCATCCAAAGCAGAATGGCACATGGTAAAGGGGCAATGGTTCATGGTAGCCAAAGACAACAAAAGCCAAGAGAGCAAAAGAAGCCTCTTTTTGACCCTTGTATTGTATCCAGTCTACTAGAATTAGCGTGGTGCCAAGCTAATCAGTGGCCTGATCCATCAATCACCCACTCTTAATCCCAGTGCTCTTAATCCCAACATTATGTATATATACCAATCAATCATACAGTCTAAATTCTGCTACCTCCCAAAAAACCCTGATTGTATGAGGATTTGGGGGGACATCTAGTATATGTGCTGCAGAAGCGAGCACTTGGGGGGATGTCTAGACACAAAATATAACAGCATACATGTGGGGAGCAGCTAAAGCTGGAGATTGATCATATGTGCGGGGCTCCAGCAAGGTTGTGCCAAGAACATGGAGCACCAGAGGCAAGCCACGTGAACAAGCTGTTCCAGCTCTAAGCAAGAGGCATGTGCGAGGCGAGCCAGAAGTTATGCAGAGGGGTTTTAAGTGAAAAATAGCTTCCTGGGTATATAAATAAGCATGATGGAGAGCTTGCAGGTTAGCTCAGTTGTGTAAACACCTGCTGAGACAAACTCAGTTGGGCCCAGGGGACCGCAGTTCAATCCCCAGTTCCCCATGCCTTACCAGACCTGCCCTTAAGGCAGCCTGAGCCAGCCTGCCAAACAAACAAATAAATAAATAAGTGTGCTATAGTTGTTGGGCAGTTTACTTTTCTCCAATCTGGAGAGAGGGCTCCACCTGACCTCAGCATATATATATATATATATATATATATATATATATATTTTTTTTTTTTTTTTTTTTTTTTTTTTTTTTTTTTTTTTTTTTTTTTTTTTTTTTTTTTTTTTTTTTTTTTTTTTTTTTTTTTTCAGAACTGGGGATTGAACTCAGGCCCTTGTGCTTGCCAGGAAAACACTTATTCTACTGAGCTGTCTCTCTGGCCTCTGATCTCAGCTTTCTGCATTCTGACTCTTGTGCCTTTCTTCATCATCCACCATTCTCCCCTCGGGAAATTCAATGGCTATGCTGGACAAGGCACATATAAATCTTTTCTTCATGAAGCAAAGAACTGTCATCTCTTCATCTGAGGCATTTGACAGCTTCTTTTTGACACAGCTGAACTGCCAGCAGCACCACTCTTTCAAGATGAGGATGTTATTCAGTAGAATAAAGGTTCCTGGAACACAGATATTGGGTACTAGGACAGAGGGTCTGATAACTGACACAGCTGCCAAGTGGCTAATGGGCAGGTAGTACAGTGTGGACATGCTTGGCAAAGGCATGACTCCTCCAGAGCATGCTAGCATGAGATGCTGCGCACTCCTGGAATGCTATGCAATGGAAAACATGAATTGCTTATTTCTGGACTTTTTCATTTAACATTTTCAGATCTTGGTTAACTACAGAAAGCACAGAAAGTAAAACCACAGACAAACCACAGACAAGGAGGGACTTATGTAGTCATAAAGAGTCACTGTACATAGGTAGTCATTTAATTTCAGGTAACAATAGAATTCAGAAGTCTTGATTCCTTAATTTCTTTTGGCAAAGTCAATTTTCAGTATAAAGGAGGGAGGTTCTGGTAGGGAGATGGTGACCCTGGACTACATGAGGCTCTGGCTTGAAACATCTCATGGAACAAAGTCTTAATTCTCTGCTCCAGTGGTACAGCTTGACAATAAGAATATCAGCATGGACATCGTTATATCATAGAAGCTGCTATCAGCCCCCAGGACAGCCATGGGCTCTGACATCTCAGGAGTTTTCTTTTTCTAAGTGACTTAGGAGAGAGGTTTCTTGGACAACTTTCTGAGTTGGCTTAGAATTATCTATCAAGAATGAAAAGAACATAAGACAGAACAAGAACATCCTGTATTTCATACCAGGCAGGGTGGCGGTGACATCTGTTACATCTGTGGAGAGGAGGAAAACGAGAGCTGTCACACTGTGGCTGCGTCCAGCACACCAGGCTAGGAGCACAGTGCCAGCTCTCTGTGTCTCCCGCTTGCGGTGTCCCAAATTGTGAAGTATGAGACAGGGCAGGTTGACTCCCTTCCGCTGGACTTGATTTACGCAGTTGGTCCCCTGGTGGAATGAACTTCAACTCTGCCTTTGCATCACAGGGAGCCGGGCAGCAGGGTGCACAGGGCCCGAGGGACGTGGGGGGCTGCGAGCGCTGATCAATCCATCTCAAAAGGAGGGTAGGGAGCTCATTACCTGCACGCCCGCCTGTGCTCTTGTTAGCGAGGTTTTTCCACATTAAATGCGTAAAAGACATAATGGTCCACATGCTGCTGAGTTCTAGGCATACTTGAGTAATTCAGAACAGGCTTTTTATAGCCAAAAGGGACAAATAAAAGGAAAGGCTAGGAAAACAAGCTCCTGAGATTATCTGTCCTTCAGGAACCAGAGGAATGAAAATAAATAACTTCATTAGAGAAGAAAATGTCTTCTATTATGTTTTGGAATCATTATTCCTATCTGACCTTTCGAAGACCTTTGTTTTTATAATAACAGTACTTCATACTTTGAGGGGCTCTCTCTTTTCTCACAATTTTGTGAGGTATAGTAGCAAGGGAATATTTGTTGTAGACAGGGAGGAGGCATTTCATTCGCTATTATTATTCTCAGCAGAGAACTTAGTATTACAACCAGATGGAACGAGAGCGCTCCTTCCTATTGCATCACATTGCAAGGGATGCACGTGGCATGCTGAGACAGGGTCTCCCTGCCAGGCTGGCCTGGGCCTCGCAGCTCTCCTGCCTCAGCCTTCAGAATGCTATGCTCGCAGGCGTGTACCCACACACCCAGCCATGCAGAGGATTTTGGAGTGGAACATTCTTCTTTCCCTCCTGAATTTATTTTCAAACATTTTAAACTTACAGAAATTAAAAAAAAAAAAAAATAGCTGAAGGGGGTTCCGTGTATTCTCCATCTAGGTTTTTCTGTTGATGTCATTTTGAGACTTTACCTCAAACACACCATCTGGGGAGATATTTTTGTCTATTTGTTTGTTAAATAATATGAAGCCATATGCAAATAACATGGCATTTTACTATTAAATATTTAGTAGAGGGTCTACACAGTCTCACTACATAGATCAGACTCATAGCAATCTCCTGTTTTCAGCCTCCCAAGCACTGGGATTATAGGCACGCCACAGCGTCTAGTCTCAATTGCCGTCTCAGTACACCCAAGGGGTGGGGCTGGTTCTGCATGCCAGGGATCGAACCCCAGCTCTTGCATCTGCCTAAGCAGGCACTTTAGTCCACTGAGCTATCTGGCTGACCCTAAATGCTTATATTTTGAATACGTCTTTTAGCATGTGTATTTTAAAGAACAAGACCATATTTTAGATATGCCATTAGTCAAACTCTTCAAAATCAATATTAATATCCTAATATTATTTAATATGCAGTCCAAACATCAATTTTCTGATTTATTCTTTGTTAAGAAATGATTTATTCCAACATAGCTGAGGATGATATGGTATAGACAAAAACAGATATCAATTCTCTGAGTACAAAAGAGATTCAGAGTATGATTCTTCGGAATCACCAAGCCAGTTTATTTCCATTGCGTTTTCTTTTCATATGTGCACAGCATTTGGTGTATGTCAGGGAATCCAAAAGAGACTAAGGGTTAAATTGGAAGCATAAGAAATCATTTTATTGCAATGTAATTGGTATAATTTTTTTCCCGGTGGTACATAAAATAATAGCACGTCATGCATACAATGAAATAATTTAGCCAGTTACAGCTTCAGAGTGGAGAAGAAAACACTGGGGTTCGTGAACTCAGTTGAGGCTCTGAGGCCTGAGCATGCTCAGGTGTGGCCGCTGCCCAGCCAGCTCTCCTCCCACAGCCAACTGTCCCTCCCTCCCACCCTTTTCAAGAACCTGGGCAGCCCCTGGAGCCCTAGCTTGTAGAGAGAACATCACCCCCCCTGGGCACCACTTTCGTGTATTGATTATTTTGAGCTCAAGGCAGTGAAAAGAAAAAACCACAAGAAAAATTCTCTTCTCTTCTTCTGCTTGCCTAAAAACAGGAGATACATTTAGAAAGGTCAAAATGTCCCTTTCACCCTCTGCCAGGAGGAACAAAGGCTGAGCACTGAAGATAACTTTCTGTTGTTGCAGTACCGGGGATCAAACTCAGGGCCTTGCATGTGCTGGGCAGGCACTTATGCCACTGAGCTATATCCCCAGCCCTGAAGACAACTTAAGACCCTCATTGGCCTAGAGAAGCTACCAGAGAACTCATAGTACAATCTCATAATACAAACTATTTGCCTGCCTGAGTTTGCTGCCCCAGGGACTCAGTGTCCTGTTCCTTTACCTTGTTTACCAAATTCACTTCTTCACAGGAGATACTGTGTAAGTGGAGAGTTATCAGCCAGTCCTTTGAAAATTGCTCACTTTCTGGGGTCTTCTAAGCATATATAAAACATATATAATAAAAAACTTTTAATTTTCTCATTAATCTGTCTTTTGTTGTAGGTGTCCAACACAACTAAGAACTCAGAGGACAGGAAGTTATTTTTCCTCCCCTACACTGTGGTCATCTACCTTAATTCCAAAAGACTAGCTCCTCTGAGTTATTTGTAAACTATCTCAGCTCTTCTTTATGCCCCTCTTGCAACTTTCCTTGCTGGGAGATCAGAGCTACTTTGAGTTTTCTTCCTTTCCTGACTCTTGCAGGACAGTCTGAGTTTTGTGTTCAGGAATCACTTTCACTGTCATCTTCTTAGTGGGTGACAGGGCCTGGGCCTTTAAGGCCCCTTCTGCCCATTTGTCCTGGATTCTGCTCTGAGTGAGTGTTGCTAAGCTTAGCTGATCTCTGTCCAGTTTGTCCTAATAAACAGACCCAGGAAGGCCTTGAGATGTAGCATTTGGCCTTCTTTTCAAGGAGAATTTACAACTAGGTGATGTTGCCTTGATGTATATCCACCTATATGTGACCACCTCTCCTTTCCCTTCTCTAGAAACTCCCAAATCTTCTCTCCATGAAGTGTCAAACTTCCCACTCCTACCAAAAGTCTCTACTACATGTACCCTTTTATTTTCGGCTTGGGGCAACACCCCAAGAGAAAGAGGAAAAAGTATGTGTCTGTGTGCTTCAATAGTCTAAATGTTTGCAAGGCTTTGAGAGAGAAACAGAAATACTTTATTGGTTGGTAAATCCAGGAAGGAAGTTAGTGAGATCTCAGGAATGGCTTAAAAATATCTACCATTTATGTCAGCTTCTACTATGGACAACCACTAGGAAGATAACAAGGTAGAAAGTATAGTAATTATTGAATCTGTGATATAATTCAGCTATAAAAAAATAAGATAAGTAAACAGCTACACTCTCTTAATTCATTGATTAGAGACATCTGCTATAATAGTGTTTGTAAGTATAATATCATATATGCACCTTGTATGATACAAAAACAGTTTGCAATGTATTATTGAATCTGTCCTGTTAATTTGTCTTGAAACTGTCTCATGGCTATTTGTTTTTCAATAAAAAAAATATCTACCATTTGAGTATAAGTGCTTGCATTTTTTGGGCAAAGTAATATAAAGTAATTTAAATGAAAATCTTTTCATCATTTTTTTTCTAGTAAAGTTTCTCCATCTCAACCTCTATTTTTTTGGCAGAACCAGGGATTGAACTCAGGCCCCTACACTTGCCAGGGAAGTGCTTATTCCACCAAACCATCTCCTTGGCCCCACCATCTCACCCTTTTAAGTAGTAGGATCCTACCCTTTGCTGTACAGGCATAGGTACCTGGCCTGGGCCAGCACATAAGAATTCCATTTCCCTGGAGCCTTGACTAAGTTGAACTAATGAGAACCTTCTTTGAGAATCAGTCCTGCTCCCATGATGGTGGAGACAGAGGCTTTCTTTTCAGGGGGCTGATGATTTGGATTATGAAAGTCTGGAGACTCTGGGACGGAGGGAGGGAGGATGCAGGGGAGGGAAGAAAGAGAGATACAGAGACAGAGAGACACACAGACACAGAGAGACAGAGAGGGACAGACAGAGACAGAGAGAACAGACAGACAGACAGAAACTGAGAGAGACAGAGACATAGAGAAACTTTCAGCAGAGTAAAGCCAAGAGTTGAGACACAAGCAGAGAAGAGAAACAGTCCTTGAAAACTGGTTTCTACAGAAGCTCTCCTTTTATAAGGAAGTGGCTACCAATCTCTATCCCTTTCTGTCTCTCTGTCTCTGTCCCTGTCTATCTGTCTCTCTGTCTGTCTGTCTCCTCCCACCCTAATCTGAGTTGCCTCTCTGCCCCTTGCATCCAGTGGCATCCTAAGCAATGCAACCACTGTACCTATTCAGGGACGTCAGGCACGTTTGGCTGCACTTTTTGTTTGGTTACACCTGGTATTTTCTGTTTCTAAAGGTTTTTGGCTTATAAAGTGTTTGCTTTTTAACAGCGCAGGAGATGAAAGGGAACTGTGTCTAACCGCTCTCCTTTCCACTTACCGTTCCATGCTTCGTGCCCCCACCCGCACATACAGCTTGCCCCACCCCCTACCCCAGGTACAGATCAAAGATTTCAAACTGAAGTAATTACAGGGCAAAGCAGGTAATGCCAAATGAATGAGGAGGCACAGGGATCGTGGTAATATGATCAGCCTTGGGGCTGAGACAAGCGGAGGGGAACACGTTTTGCCCACAGGCAGCCAAACTCAAATGAAAACAATGGCAGTGCTGTCAGGCCAGAGCGTGCACCTCTGCTCTCTACCCTGCAGGCAGTCGTTTTGCTATTTCTGGCCTGGAGTGCAGCCCCTGGCCCTGCTGGCCAGGCAGGGAACTGGTTGCTTGGGATGAACATAGTTCTGCTTCAGCAAGCTGAAGTAAGGGCCTATTGCCACTCAGTGCAAAACAAATAATTTCTTTGTGTTTTTGGGTGGTGGTGGAGGTGGTGGTTTGAGACAAGGTCTTATTACATAGTTCAGGTTGACTTTAAACTCACTGAGTAGCTTAGGCTGGCCTCAAACTTAAGATCCTCTTGCCTCAATTTCCCAAGTGCTGGGATAGCATGTGTATGTCAACAGAAAATTTCTTAGACCCAAGATCCAACGTATAAACAGAGGAGCCAGAAATGCTGTTTCTTGTTTTGTTTTGTTTTTTCTTTCTTTTTTGTATTTGGCACAGGGTCTACAGGGTTTCACCACGTTGATTGGACTCATAGTGTTGGACTCATAGTGATCCTCCTGTTTTCAGCCTCCCATGCACTGGGATTACTAGTGCACCACCACACCCAGTCTCAGTCACTGTTTCAGGGTTCCCCCGGGGGCAGGGCCGGCACGGCACAGCAGGGACACCCCCCCCATCTCTGTGCTCTGCCTAAGCAGGTGCTTAGTCCGCTGAGTTATCTGGTCGCCCCGATGCTGTTTCTGATCATATTCTTGACACTGAACTTCAGAGCTCTGAGAGAAAGCAGTTGGTGAGTGAACTCGACCTCTGCTCCTTCACTAGGCAGGTGTGGAAGGTGGGTCCTGTCCACAGGTGGACACCTCAGTTTATCTCACCAACAAAGGTGAGGGAGCCCCTAGCACTCCTCTCCTGTAACTGCGTGGGGGAAATCGCAGTGGCCTAAATTTAACTCAAAGACTTTGTTAGCTTTGCATTTTTCTTATTGTTTCTTCTGATCTGACAGGAAATGTGGGACTTTGAGTTCCGTGTACCTAAGTGTGAATGTGTGCCATTTTCTCTCTTTAGCTGGCTCAGCTCTTACAGACAGGCTCTGTCCACTGTCTGAGCTGATCATTCTCTCTTGCTCTCTTTCTCTCTTTCTCTCTCTCTCTCCCTCTCTCTTCAAAGTTCTTTTCATAATAATTTTTATTTGTTTTTTTTTTTTGAGACAGTATCTCACTACACAGTTCAAGCTGGCCTTAAACTCGCCAGAGTCCAGGCTAGCCTCTAGCCAGTGTGATTTTCCTGTTTCAGCTTCCCAAGTGCTAGCATTAGAGGTGTGCACCAGCAGGAAATATTAAGTGGTCTGCAACAGGGTCCCACAGATTTTATTCCTTCTAACAGTAGGGCTGTGCACCTTGCTGAGGGTGGTGTGACCAGTGCAGGTGAGCAGAACTCAGGCTCTGGACAAGACGCATCTGACTCTCTGCTGGCCATTCCATTGCTCAACATATCTGGTGCTGGAATGTGTTAAACTGGGCCCCCAGAGTGAGTGAGTTCACTTGTTGAATCCAGGCCCACTGTGTTTTGAACTTAATATTTGTTTGTTTGGTCAGTGTGTTGGGAACTTTGAATAGAAAACCAAGACAAGGCAAATTACCGTCCTGGTCCCTCAGAGGTGAACCTTGCCTTTGGGTTTTGTGTGGATACTGTCTACTCAGTGGTGTTCAGCACTCCTTATTCTGCATGCCAGAGCTGAGTTGTTGGTGGAGGAGCGATTACTTACCTTCTGGGGATAAGCTTTTAATCACCTACAAAGAACAGTTGGCCTCCCCTAAAAACATTTCAATAAAGTGGGATTCAGCCCCTGTCAGCCCCAGGCTTGCTGTGCCAAGATGCACTGAAGCCAGAAGCAGGGGTCAAAAAGTTACCCAGCGCTGGCCCAGTTTTCTGGCTGGCTGCTTTGATATGTTCTTATTAAAACGTAGGTGAATGTTGGCTCGGTTCTTTGTCATTCGTACACTTCTCAGTCCACCTCGGTTGGCTGGAACAGCTGTGGCGGGGCCAGGGCAGGCTGTGCGCACCAGCGGAGCTGTCTGCTCGCGCGAGGGATTCCCGGTGTCTCAGATGATTAGTGCGCAGGCTGCGCATCAAGAGCCTGGTGTTAAGAGATCAGCCCCGAGCCCGCCGCCGGGTGCGCCAGCCCCGGGCGGCTTCGGCTCTCTCCAGCTCTGCAGTAGGCCTCCGTTGCGGCCGAGCCGGGCGTCCACTAGATGGCGCGGTGACACAGGCGCGCTCCTGGCTCCATCCTTCCTGCCCTGACACCGGGTCTCAGGAGAAGCAGGCTCTTGGAAACTGTCTGGGTCTCTGAATCTCCACATACTGTAAAAAAAAAAAAAAAATGCAAGCATTTTGTAAACTCTGGACGATAATTAACGATGAGGATCCACAGAAATACAAAACAACCCTTGATTAGTTAGGCAAGCAGAATGTCATTTGAAGTGGCATTTCTAATCATCCCTGATAGCTAAAAAATACACTCTTGTATTCAGGGCAGAACATACGTCTTCAATAGTGTTTATGTTCTACCACACACTGTCTTCCTGTGCTTTATCTGCATTAACTCATTTAACTCTTATAATAACCTAGAGGGCAGGTACTATAAATACACTGTTCCTTGGAGCCTACAGGGATTGTTTCAAAACCCCCCACTCATACCAAAATCCATGCACACTCAAGTGGATTACACAGTGGAGCACTGTTTGCATACAATCTGTACACAAACACATATGTTCTTTTTTTAAATTTTATTTATCTTGCATTCAGTTTTTAACATCAGATCTCTTCAGGCTGTTTCTTTTTGTTAATTTTTTTTCCTTTTTAAAGAAAGTATAAAATAGTATTAAAACAGAAAAATTACAAGTGATATGGAATTTCACTTAACAAAATAATATGAATTTCACAGTATTTATCTTAATGCATAGTGTTGTCTTTCAACCAATTATTCATATTACCAGATACATGCATGCAAAATTGGAAGAAGAAAAAAGAAAAGAAATATATAAGAAATTAAGAACAGAAAAAGGACAAACAATTGAAAAAGGGAGACAAAACAAATTAAGTATTATCTGCTCCTTTCCACAGATGAGCAGAAATCCACAGTGACCACGGATGTTCTCTAGGTCACCTCTGGATTACTCATAACATAATACAAGGCACCTGCTATGGAAATTCTTTTTTCTTTTTTTTATGTATTTAGAATAGAGTCTACAGGGTCTCTCACTACATAGATTGGACTTGCAGTGATCCTCCTGTTTTCAGCCTCCCAAGCACTGGGATTACAGGGGCACACCACCACGCCCAGACTCAATCTCCACCTCAGTGTGCCCTGGGGGTGGGGTCAGCATGGTGTGTGGTGCTGGGGATTGAACCTTGGTCCCTATGTCTGCCTAAGCAGACCCTTTAATACATTAAGCTATCTGACTGGCCTGGAAATTATTATACTGTATTGTTTTGAGGCACAGATGACAAAAAGAGGTCTGCAGATATTCAGTACAGACCAAATAGCTAAACAATTACTTTTTAATCCAAGATTGAATGACTCTGGGGGATGCAAAGCTCATGAATAAGGAGAGCCAGCTGTACTGATTTTATGGGCAGGAAAGCTGAGGTATAGAGATGCTATTTGAAGTCACAGAGTGAGCGAGGGCTGAAGCCCAGACCTAGACCTTGAAGCTTGGCTCTGATGTGTCTAAATGACCTTTTTTTTTTTTTTTTCATGGAACCAGGGATTGAACCCAGGCCTTTGCGCTTGCCAGGGAAGCATTTATTCCACTGAGCCATCTCCCCAGCCCTGTGTCGAAATGACCATGCTAAATGCAGAATAGAAGCACGGGGCATCTGGCCTGGGCACAGAGGAAATTATTTTGCTTTCTCATCACAAAGAAAAAAGCTTAGGCCCCAGACCCTTTGTCCCCAACCCCAGCCCCCACCTTCTACCCTTTGATATGACTGCACTGGGATATTGGTGCTCCTGGTCATCTGTATCAGAATCCTTGAGTTCTAGTTCCACAGAACATGTCATCATCCAGATAGAAATAATGCTAGGCTGGGATTATGTATTCTTTCTTTAGTTTATTTTCCTTTCAATTAAAAGATTTTTTTTTTTTGAGACAGGGTCTCATCTCATAGTTCAGGCTTGCCTTGAACTCTAGTTCCCTAGGTTGGCCTAGAACTCATGGCAATCTGCCTGCTTCAGCTTCTCAAGTGCTCATGTAGGCATGCACCACATGCCCAGCTATGCGAGTTATTTCTAACCAACTCTAGCTCCCAAAGTACTTGGAACAGCACCACCAAATTTGATCTCCAGATGAACACAAGGGCAGGCAGAGAAGGAGGCAGCCAGCTGCACTCCCACTTGGCTTGGGTGACCAGAGAGGAAGGCAGCCTTACTTAGTGCAGTAAATGAGGGGAAAGGATTTTAGTCAGTGCTCAAAGATATATCAAAGTTTCATTTCTGGGGTTGGGGGTACAGCTCAGCAGCATAAGCACCTGCCCGGCAAGCACAAAGTCCTGAGTTCAATTCCCAGTACCACCAAAAAAAAAAGCTTACCAATATCATTGGCAAGTGCAAGGGCCTGAGTTCAATCTCTGGTTCCACAAAAACAAAGTTTCACTTCCAACACTGAGGTTAACTTAAAGCTCTGTGAACAGTCAGGCAAATGGCTATAAGGATTAGCACCTTGTGAAATAAGGTTGAAAGTGTAAGAGTTTGTGGTCATCAAAGCATTGCTGTAAGCTGTGACTGTGAGGATGACATGCATTAAAACGTCCACGAAAGTATTAACCACTAGTTCCAAAGGCCTCACTATTAGTATCTAATACATAGATGATGGCATTTTTCACTTTTCATGAAAAGTTTTAATGTAATGTAGACAACTTCAACGAGAAACAGTAGAGCAAAGGAAAGAATGCAAGATTTATTTTGGTCTGCTTTTTCCTGTGACCCAAATCCCTCGTGCACAATTATATTCAAAAGTCTTTTCCAAATAAATAGGAAGACTGATAATGGAAGGGAAAAGCCCTGAGATTTCAACCAGATCACTGTAGGTTGGAATCAGGATTGCTTCTAGCGTCCAAGCGACTGAATTTTGGAGAACTGGAAAGAGCACGTTACACTGGCAGTAGAAGGAATGGAGGGGCTTTAAGCCTGCTCAGGCTGGTGTTTATTTTTAAACTGCATAAATGTTTAAAATATGACATGTAAACTTGCTGTCAGGCTGCTGTTCACTTTAAGGAGCCCTGATAGTTCTCCACGAGGTTCCTTTGGGGCTAAGGAAGCTCTCTGGGTTCCTAGGGAGAGGACACCAGAAAGGCTGCTTTCTAAATGGGTGGCCAAAAGCTATTGGTTTGGCAAAATGAAGGGCTCAAAGGCAGCTGTGCCCACGCCTGAGCGAGATTCCTAGAGGACACCTTTCCCCTCCAGTGTTAAGGCTTCTGTCGTGTCAAATCCCACTGGCTTACAGCAAACCTGAATTTCTCTATCATATTACTGAAGGATCTGTTTCTCTCTAGACTGTTTCTCATGTCTTCTTAGCTTCTGTTCTGCAACTCAAGCTGCCCGAGCAGGCCGCGTCTGCAACATATAGCTGTGCAGAGAGAGCAGAAGCGAGCCAGGTTGGACCAAGCCACGCAGTCGCACTTTAATCTGTTGCTCAGTCGTGTCTGTCACGCCCACTTGCTTCCCATTGGTCACAGCAGGTCACATGGCCAAGCTGAACGTCATGGAGTGGGGTGCGTGGGGTAAGAATATGTTATGGAGGACAAAATAAATACTCATGTAGTAAAACTGAGCGCTACTGTTGTGACCTATGGAAGCTGGTCCATTTCCCATCTTCATGGAACTTACAGTCCAGTGCGGGACCCAAAGTACGAAACCAGGCATTACAAGGAAGCCTCAGCCTGGTCTCAGATGTCAGACCTGGTACAAGCATCTAGAGCCATAGCATAACCACCACAAACCTGCAGGAGTAGTATTCCCCAGAAAGCCACCATCCCTAGGCCCATTTGTTCACAGTTGAGGTGGGGGCTCATGGAAGGATTCCTCTGTCCTTGAGAATTCTACACAGGTCTCTGGCCTCTAGGACTCGTTATGGCCTGTTTTGTTGAGATAATATTAGGCCTCATCTGTTACCTGACTGATAGCTTTTACTACACTTATCACCTGCAAATTTAGCACCCTCACCTCACTTTTCCCATCTGGCGATGATGTTTTGAAGCAGTAAGGACTTAAACAGACCTAGTTCTACGTCGGTCGGTGGCTGAGGGCAAGTTGCTTAGTGAATTTATTTCTCCACGATCAGAGTTCCTGTTTTGAGAACTCAGTGATGATTAAGCTTTCTCTATCACCTCCCAAAGGTGCTGCTCTGACCCAGCTTCCCAGCTACCTCCCACCAAGTGATTGCTTTTTAAATTATTGGACCTTCAGTTCCAGTGCTAATCAACTCCAGTGTGTACCACACATGTTCTCAGAACGTTGTTTCTCACAAGCCTTTCTTCTGGGCTGTCACCTTTTCCCCGTCATCTTGGACCAGGAGATAGAAATAATATTCTTACTTTCTGTGTCCTGCTATGATGTCTTGTGCTCCTTTGCCCCTGGTATTTATGAGGCCCCACCTCATCCATCCAAAAGCTCCTGGCAGAAGGTAGCTGGTGCTGTGTTCCAAACTCACTGCTTGCTGAACTCACCTGTTATGAAGGTCTACGAGAGTGAGTCCCTCCCAATGAGAGCTCTTAGCATCAAGAACTGAGACCCTGGGCATCAGGTTCCAAGTTCACACATGAATAAAAACACAGGCACAGTCTACAGAAGTTTGTACAAGGCTCCACGAGACTGAGGGCCAGCCAGCCAAATGGGGAAACAGCTCAAGAGCCATGTCTGTAAAGCTTTCTTAAGATTTATTTGGAAAGTTACAGTCTTTCCCAAAATGAATCCACAGATTGCTTTGCTCTGATTATAATAAGAACATCGAGGTCGTTATGAACAGTCATCACTGGATTCCTTTTCTCCTTGAGGAGATTAATTAGGTAAATTTCATTACAGTAACACTGACTTTCTTGGAAAGAAACCATCCAACTTGAGAATGACTTTGAGTTTATATCTGGAAACTAAGCAATGCTAATGTTTACAGTGGAGAATGTGAAACGTTAGCTTTAATAGATGTTGATGTCATTCTTGGCATCCTGCAAATAATATAAACTTCTCTGCAAAGAGGTAACACATTGTTAACTATAACCAAAATGCAAAGAAAGAAGTGAAATGTACACACACACTATTCAACCCTGCCTCCCACTTACCCACCCTGGGTTCACATCTGAGCCGAACCAGAAAACAGGAGTCGACACGACCCTATCTATCACAAAGTGTCTAGATAGAGATGGAGGAATTTCTCCCATGTTGTTTAGTGGTTCGATGCTCTAGTTTCAAAGGGGGCACATGGATGGCCAAAGACAGAGTTCTGGTTCTGCCAGTTCTTGTGGTCTGATCCTGGACCAGTCACCTCTCTCTGGGCCTCAGTTTCCCTATGTGCAAAGTGAGGCCTCAACTCACTGGCTTCCAATAATCAGCATAAAACTGCTTAGAGGGAAAGTTTCTTACCACTTGGGTAAGTTGTCCAGTATGCAGCCATTTAACAGCCTTCCTTCCAATTGCTAGGGCATCTGAAAGTTTGAGGGTGACTCCCTGAACAGGCCCTGGTGGGCCCTTCAGTGTGAACTGGCCTCAGGCCGTGTGACATCTGCAGAGACAGAGCCGTGTAAGAGCCCACTGTCAGGACCGTCTCCCTCTTCAAAGAGTCCTGGCTGGTTTCTTCTCATTTCCTCCCTGCTGGCAGAGGACAGGCAAGGTTCCCACTGAGAATTGCTAAAGGATACCCAAATGTGTTACAGAAAGTGAAATACTAAGTTGAAGTATGGAGTATGGAATTTCTTCCACAGTACTGGGGAGAGGGGCATCTCCCTATGACTTCTTCATGTCCTTAAAATTGCTTCCCACACCAGTTTCAGATAATTGGGTTACTTTCCTAAGTCCCGAATGATTGATGCACTTATATTTGGTCCTCTATGGTTCTTAGGACCAGGTTAACTCTTAGCGGCCTTGTAGATCACCACGTGATCCTAATTCTAGACTGGAACCTCCCACTCAGGAAACCAGAGCATGCCCCTGAGGGCTTCTACTACCTGTAAACTAAGTGTTATGTAGATGGGGCTTGACCCACCAATGGCATGGTTACAGCCTTTAGAAGAGATTTACCGTGGCCCAGAGGGTCTAGGGATCACAGCATGCTCTGGAAGGTTTGCGCTTTCCAGGGAAGCAATGTTGAGCATTTTTGAACCAACTGCATACTCCTTCAGAATATAGTGATTAGCCTGGGCATGGTGGTGTGAGCCCGTAATCCTAGAGCTTGGGAGACTGAAACAGGAAGATCACTATGAGTCTGATCTGTATAGTGAGACCCCATAAACCCTGTACTAAACACATAGAAAAAAAAAAAAAAGGAACACAGTAGTCATTCTGGACTCAAATTAGGAGTGATAGGAAAAAATAATATAAAAACTCAGAGGTGAGCCATAAAGGTTGATTAGAAGGTATCATTTTTGCATGTAGGTGGAAAAACTGGGGTGAATTTACTTTGGAAAGAGATAATCCAGGAGAGAATTGGTAGTAGTCTTCAAACACACAGAGATTCCAAGGACTGGAGGCTGCGTGCTTTCCTGAGAAGAGGTTGACGGGACGGCGGGCACATCCAATCGGCGAGAGCAACACTGCACTGATGGCCAAGGGGCTCGGTGCTGAAATGAGTCTAAGGTTGCAACAGATCTTCTTCTCTGGCATTTTGTAAGCCTTCTTTTATGAGTGGAGTTTACAAGTTGAATTCCCGGACAGTAGTAGAGATCAGATAGCATTCAACCTGGCAGCTCTAATTTTTCACTGAAGGCCAAATAAAATCTACCCACAGAGTTATGGAAAACAGCACTGAGAGGGTAAGAATGTCAGAGAAAAAGGAAGCTATTTTAACCACTGTCCCCTGGCACAAGAGCTCAGACACGGGGCCCGGTTCTCAGCATAGGAATGAGGCACTTTACTTTGTTTCAGCATTTCTTTTTTCTTTAAATTAATTTTATTGAGAAAGAAATAGCAATGAGACAGTTTCCAAACAGGTCAGTAGGACAGTTATAATAATTAATACATTGCATATTGTTGTCTTCTTTATTTTTCAATTTTTATTGTTACATGTTTGCAGTAGTAGAATCACTTACAAGATCAAGCTAGCTATTCTTTCAAGCTTCCAGGATGCTGGGGCTATATCTGTACTTTGAAAAAAAAAAAAAAAAAAAGACTTTTTTGAATTTTCTTATCAATCTGTTTCATTTGTTTCTCTGGAGATGACAGAAGCAGCAGCAAGGGTCAATGACACAACTCAGTGCGCAGTGCCTGCCTAGCAAGGGTAAGGTCTCGAGTTCAGTTTGCAGTACCAAAACAAAAGAGGTAAGTATTGGCCAACAATGAAATTTGACTTTGCTAGATTGTTTTTTTTTTTTTTTCAAAAATAGATAATTAGTTTTTATGTGTGTTTATTTGCATGTGTAAGTGTTGTAGTCTGGGTTTGCAAGGCAGGGCCAAGGATATAGCTCAGTGGCATAAGTGCGCGTTCAGCAAGGGAAACAATGTAATAACAGCACACATAATGTGGAGTGTTTTATAGTAGTCACCCAAAAAGTGAAGCACAAAAGAGCTCAGGAATTCTGCCCATACAGGAGAGAACCAAAGACTCCAGATGAAGGCCTGGATCCCACGGCAGTGTCCCGCATGAGTCCAGCTGAAAACCTCAAATCCATGTAATGCCCCCAATGAGCCCAGCCCTAGGCCAAGAGCCCACAACAATGTCTCAAACAGGACTGCTTGGTGGATCTGCGCTGGGAAGCCCAAAAGTCAGTGGTGGAAGCTGGAAAGGGTGCGAGCTGGGTGAAGTTATCTATGCCCACAGGCTGAAGGGTCTGCACGGGAGTCGGGAAGCAACACTCAAAATAAGAACCAGAGCTCTGCTGAAAAGTACCGCAGTCATCCCCAGCAACAGTGAGGTCCCAAGCTCATCCGATGATGATGATGATGATGATGATGAGAACAGCTGAGCTCACAGCAGGAAAGCCAGCACAGCAAGGTCCCTCAGGAGAAGGAGGCGCAACCCCTCTTCTTCCTCTCCAGTTCCCCTTTTTATGCTGTTGGCAGCAATCCTCAGGTCGGCCTTCCACACCCAGCACCACTCTGGTTCAGCTCAGCTGGGTGTTACAGCTGGATGTTGACCACCAGCTGTTGATTCAGCACAGAAAGTAATGGACAGTACCATTTTGGCCTGTATTTCTCATGGTAGGTTTGAGACTCTTAGAGTCTCACGTCACAAGTCAGTCAGTGGCATGCTTCAGTAGAAGCGTGAACCAGATACCAAGGGATATGAGGCCTCCTGCCTCCTTGGTCTGTATTATCCCTTGGTATCTGGTTCCCATGGGAGAATTAGTTCCAGTCCCTTTTGCACAGATACCATATCTGTGTTTACTGAAGTCTTTTAATGATGCACTTTTGGCCAGGAAGATGGCTCAGTGGAGTAAGTGCTTCCCTGGCAAGCACAAGGGCCTGAGTTCAATCCCTGGTTCAAAAAAAAAAAAAAAAAAGAAAGAAGAAAGAAAAAAGAAATCAGCATATAAAAACAATGTGTAATGATGCACTTTTGTTTATTTGTTTGCTTTTTGAGACAGGGTCTTGCTATAGAGTTCAGGATGAACTCGAACTCACTGTGTAGTTTAGGCTGGCCCTGAACGCATGGCAATCGTCCTGCTTCAGCCTCCTGAGTGCTAGGATTACAGGTATGCACTACCACATCTGGCCCTAAAATGACACACTTTTACATATAATCTACACATAGCCTGTATATACTTTATGTTTCTAAATTACTTACAATACCAAATTCAATATACATGCTGTGTAACTGGATGCTATATTGCATTTTTAGGGACTAATAAAAAGTCTAGAATGTTCAGTACAGATACAACATTTAGCTGCATATTTTTGCTCTGTGATTGGTGGAATCTGCAGATATGGGAGCTGTGGATACAAAGGGTTTCCACCTCCACCCTGGGGACAGTGTGGTCTTAGGCAAACCACTTAACTTTCAGAATTCTGGTTTGTACCTACTAGTAAAATGAAGCCATTAGGATACAGTTAAATGTCAGGCAGCTGTGATTACACAGCTCATCTTTGCCCTCCAAATGTTACCTGTGCTTTGATATTTTTCTTTACATTAACTCTTTTTTTTTTTTTTTTTTTTGCAGAACCTGGGATTGAACTCATTCCCTTGTGCTTGCCAGGGAAGTGCTTATTGCACTGAGCCATCTCCTTGGCCCCTACATTAACTCATTCTTAATCACATAAATTTATTTAAAATGTAATTTTATATCTTACCATACCAAAGCTACACTACTTTCCATAAATAGACAAAATGAAAACAAACTACGTTATTAAATTCTAACTGGTAACGGCTGCTTGCCAAAGACCCTGTGCCTCAGGCTTGTGCTCTCCTTATTAATGAGGGAGATTAGCAGTGTTAGAAGGGTTAAAGATGCTTTAGTCCCAAACTGATAGCCCTTCTCTTTGACATCGCCATGAGAGTTGAAAGAAACTTCAAAGACTGGCTCAATATTTTATTTTTTGGCAGAACTGGGGATTGAACTCAGGCCCTTGAGCTTACCAGGGAAGTGATTATTCTACTGTGGCTTGATATTTTAAAAATGTTTTTGTGCATTGATTTCAAACTCACAGAAAGGTTGTAGAGCTAGCACAAAAGAAGTCGAGTAGTTTTTTACCTAGTTTTATTAGAATTTTCCCCCTAAATATTTAGCCAAATGAGCTGCCTTTGAAGCACTTAGCTCAACTTTCCGGATGGATGGATGGATAGGGGAAGACAGCCACAAAGGCAGGAGTGCTAATCCAAGAGCACTGACGCTGGAGTGAGGCCCAGGAGGGTTTCCTCACTGGGCCCATGGTCTAGCTCAACTAGCAGAGGACTCCAAGTACATTTAGATTAATAAACTCCAAATACCTTTCAGGATCCTGGTCACCAAAGATTGGCTTAGCTTTTTTTTTTTTTTTTATGTATGTGCTGTTTAAAAGTATTGTATATTGTACAGTGGCTCCAGAAGTTGGGTTAACATCTGAATTAGCTCACATATATTTTTTTCTGGCTAGGATACCTACAATCTACTATCAGAATAACTTATAAGAGTATAATGCATTGTCAGTGATGTCACTGTTGTGCAATATGTCTCTTGAGTTTATCCCTTAGATCTAACTGAACTTTCGTATTCTTTGATCAACAGCTCCCCAAATCCTCTGCCCAGCCACTGTACTCTTCACACCTTTGCTGTCCATCCCACATGGGGTGCCATGCAGTGTTGTCATGGCTACAGCCGGCTCATTGCTCATAACCTAATGTCCTCCACCTTCATCCTGATTGTCCCAAATGATGAGACTTCTAAGTTTTCTGTATCTGTTCACCTGATGGTGGACATCTGGGCTGATTCCATTGCCTGGCTATTAGGAATAGCATTGTATGGGGGCTGGAGAGAAGTGCTTCCCTGGCAAGTGCAAGGGCCTGTAATAAACACAAGAAAGTAGATAGCTCTGATTTTATTTCCTTTAGATTTATACCCAGAAGTGGGGGGTACTGGATTAGATAGTAGTTCTAGTACTAGTTTTTTAAGGAAACTCTATACTGTTTTCTTCCTTGTGGGCATCAGGAATTGAACTCAGGACCTCGCACTTGACAGGCAGGCACTGTGCTGCTGAGCTGTATCTCTGGCCCCATGCTATTTCCCATAGTGTTTGTACTAATCTGTAGCCCCACTAGTAGACTTAGCAATTTATCACACTGCCCATATTTGCTTTATCATTTTGGATTTTATTTATTTATTCATATTAGCTACTACTTTCTTCAGAACTATTGAAAAGATTACATTTACTGTGCCCTTAATATTATATATATATATATATATATATATATATATATATATATATATATTTTTTTTTTTTTTTTTTTAAATCAGAATATCTTCTTTTATAATCATGGTCTAACGGTTATATTCAGGAATTTTAACATAAATGAGATAACTTCCATCCAGCTGTAGTCTATTACTCAATTTTGTTAAAAATGACCTAAGAATTTCATTTATAGCACTTTTTCCTGGTACAGGAACCAGTAAAAGTCATGTTTTGCATGTAATGTTCCTATCTTTTTAGTCACTTAAAATCAGAAAAGTCGCCCTGTTTTTCTTTGTCTTTTGTGACTGACATTTCTGAAAAATGCAGGCTGTTGCTTTATAGACTGACCTTAAATTCTTCTGCATCTGAAGCCTTGTCCTGATTAGGAAAGCCTGGCATATTTCTGACGCATTGCTGTCTAAAGCCATGTCCAGTTCCCATGAAATCTTTTTCTTTGTACCAGTGAGAGCCAACCCACATTTGGCTGATACTGAAAGAAATAATCTCCCTGGTGTCTTTTAGTGCATTTCAGTTTATATTTCTGAAGAAAATCCAAACACTGATAGTAAGCAAGTCGTATTATCTAAAATAAGTCACATCATGTGCAGCACTTTACATTGCGTCTGGTGCTTCCAGCCAGTGTATAGAGCTTAGAATTAGAAGAGCTCTTCTTGCACATCTGTGTCTATCAAAGATCTGTAATACTTTTCATTTGAGAGCCCAGCATGGTTGGATAAAGATATCTGCGTTATAGGTGGAGTAGGTGGCTGTAGCAGTAATTCCTGCTCAGTGTAGCTATTTGAGCCAGAGTAGAAATCTCTGCAAGTAGTTCACAGAGGCAGGCATCAAATGTATTACCTCTTCTGCTATATGAAGTGTCCTTGTACCTTCAAAACAATATGTTTAGAGACAGAAAAACCATTCAAAATAGCAGGTAGAAAAACAAATTTATTGGCTTACTTATTACACTTCAGGAATGGCTAGATCCAGGGGCTCAACACCATAAGGATTGTTCTCAGTATTGTTCTATTCTATGCTGGCTTTTTATTTTTTTCTATTTGTCTAGAAAATAATGCCCTCCCCCACTAGTTTACACCATGATCACAGTCTCAGAGGGAGACTCGCTTTCCCAGACGGGGTCTCCAAAGAGGCTCCTGAATCACCTGGCCTTGATTGGAAGCCCACTGTTGGTCCCATCCTTTAGGAAGGAGAACACTGTGGTCAGCCCAGCCAGGACCACATAACTCAAGCTCACAGACTCAGGGTGCGAAACTGACAGTCGGGTCAGGTGCAGGAGAGGCAGTCCCCCAAGGGAGAAGACGTTCATTCAAGTCAAAATGAGTAAAGATTCAGTGCAGGTCTGACGCCATCCAGAGGATGATTCAGGGATTTCTCTGATGATGCGTAAGGAGAATTAGTGCAGCGAAGAACCTAAAGGCCAAAACTTTAGGTCTGAATCTTTGTTCTATCACTCACTCTTTCTGTGGTGTGGGCAAGTTCTCTATGAATTTGAGTCTCTTCATTCATAAAATGGAGAAAATTCTACATGGCATATTATAGAGATTCTTAGTTGCAAACAAAAATTCACTCTATCTTGAAACTGCCTAGATAAAAAGTGATCTATTAAGGGTATTAGGTGACACCAGATGACTCCTAGGACTGCAGAGGACCTAAAGAGCCATTCCCACTGGGCCTGAGCAGGGAGTTGCTGTCTCTATGCCACCATTCTAGCTCCAGTGGCATGGAGGCACCATCTGTCGCCAAAGCACACTGCCTCCATGGGTGATCATGCAACCCAGATGTCCTCACTAGGTCTGTTTTCCTACACAACTTGCTTCTAAGTCAACCCTTGCGGGGGGGGGGGTCTGGTCAAAGGAGCTGTATTAGCCCACAGCAGTGGCTTCCTGGGACGCCATCTGCACAGTCCCCCAGAGCTCTCTCCTCACTCTACAGTGATCTTAAATCCTTAGCACTTTTATCTTTGAACTTGTGCTTATGGTAAGAAGTCTGCTGGGATGATGGAACATGCATGCACATGAGGAAATGCACTTGGGGACAGTATGTACATACATCAGCTCACGCCCTTGGCATAAAGGCATGTGCAGAGGTTCTTTTTTTTTTTTTTTTTTTTGAAACTAAATACATTTTAATAGAAAACAAAATACAAAATAACTCTTTTCAGAAAACAGAAATATTTAATCCTTTCCTCATACATTAGAACTTGCTTCATCCTCAGGGCACAGTTAGACATGTGCATGCACACTCAGGATTCACCTTGTGACGCACTCACTTCTGGAGAGCTGATAGTCACTCTGATGTCTAACACTATAATTCTATCTTGTGATTTATTGCAAATTATTCTTTACCATATTTTTTTTTTTCTTGGTGGTACTGGGGATTAAGCCTAGGGCCGTACATAGACCAGACAAATGCACTACCACTAAGCTGCACCCATCCTACCATAATCTTTCTTTTCAGGGGATAGAATTATTGATAGAAATGCAGCCGAGAAAGATTCTTTACCCCGTCACTGCAGGAGCCCAGTGTTCTCAGTCACCCTACCCACTGACTTCCATAAACATGTCATTTGGTGTGCTCAATGTGCATTCAGACTTCACTTTTTCCTGATACACTGTGCCACCAAAATCTCTGAATTCCCTGAAGCTCAAAATTACAAGTATCACAGCCAGTGCCAGGAGTCAAACCT